>JAIPRK010001294.1:36471-77729 GCA_025469195.1 Chaitophorus viminalis | reverse complement strand
TTTTTTGTTTGTGTGTGTGTGTGTGTGTGTGTGTGTGTGTGTGTGTGTGTGTGTGTGTGTGTGTGTGTGTGTGTGTGTGTGTGTGTGTGTGTGTGTGTGTGTGTGTGTGTCTGTGTCTGTGTGTGTGTGTGTCTGTGTGTCTGTGTGTGTGTGTGCCATAGTATACACGTAAGTGATATTTTATGATGAACGATTATAATAATATAATATGATATGTTCCTTAGGCTATATCACGTTATGTTGTAACAATATATAATATCGATTCACGATTTCACATTTCTGAAACGTATAAGCACCTATATCGTTGACCGTTGTACATGTGAATGTCTAAAAAAACATCTGCGCTTAATTACCATCACACGGAAATTTTAGGCAGATGCTGGATATCATGGGTATAGTGGGCTAAATTCTAGCCACTAAACGATATCCCTCTATCCACACCCCCGTAAACACGTATCGTAGATGGTCTTTATATGTAATAATTGTTTATTAATAATATGATACAGACGGTTTTATCCCCATATGAAGGTCGACCCAATGAAAACTAATAGTATTATTATTATTATTATTATTATTATTATATAGTGATGGAGACTAGAGCACGGTGCATTATCATTTAGAGCCTTAATATATCTGTGATATATCAAGACTCAGAACGATTTAACCCTTATCCATGACCTCTCCAGAACCACCTCTTCCACCACCGAGAATATATGTTCACATATCCTGATTAAACGGTCGAATATTCCTCGGTGACTGGCTCCACCGCGCGTGTACAACGTGTACGAGAACATCCCACCGTTAATTGATATCTGCTCATCCCCACTCTCCTATGCGTATTTATTTTCTACCCGTATCGTGCAATAATGATTATACCTACACAAATAATCTACATAATGTACATTGCTAGTATACGTGCGCAAACCTAAGCCATTGAAAACGGCGATTTAACTGTAAAGGACCCCGATCTTGCCACGCACAGCTGTTGCTCCTCACAATGATCAAATGCGTCTAGGGCACTCCTGTAGGACCGCACGCGTGTAATCCGTGATCAGGGTTCAATTACGGATTACCGCGGTTCGTTTACAGGTATATATATTTACAGGTACATGTATATGACTATATATATATATACATATATGTATAGTGTATTGTCCACGTTAAATCACGTGGTTACATACTAATGATAAACAGCATCGATGCGGATGTATACAACAGCGATTTCCTACAGCTCTATTCTTTTCATACTTACCGGTATGCGTAATACGATTCTCGAAGAAACGAACACAAAAATAATACATCTTATACATTATATAATGTACCATTCATGATCGTGAACTTCTCTGACAGTTAATGCGTACCTATGATTTTGAACACCTTCGCGTTTGAACCGTGATCCCAATACATTAATTGCGGTTATAACAGAAAGGTTCACGTTATATCCATGTGCTCGCGTCGCTTAATGGAATTCAACGAACAAAAGTCAAAACGTGTTCCGTTGAATTCCGTTCAAGTTGGAGCCAAACATAAGGCGACATCGTGATGCGCGTGATTCTATCACTGGTAATTATGTTATTTCTGCGTGCGCTTCGGACTCGGACAAACTATGGTGCTGCAGTTTGTGGGACACGAAATTTATTATAATCAAAGTACTCACAGCCACATAAGCGGATTTTAGTGATGTGTTTTAAGTGATTGAAAAAAGTCTCGTACAAGTCAAATACATCCCGCCGCGCACCCATCGTGCAGTTTCGTAACTCCAAAAAACCAGATTTGCTAACCGCACGGCATACGGCCATATTATAAATTATAATAATGTTGCTCACATGTCAATAAAAACAATCTGTTGGTAAGCTCATAATAGTACGGTTTTAGAAATAAGCTGTCTAGAAAAAATCGCGTATATTTTTTTTCGATCCACTGTATGTAATTATATATATATATATATGTGTGTGTGTGTATGTATATAGTTTTAACCAGACAAATTTGCATGTAAAATACAAATTTAAATTGAACCAATCCTTAATAAAGCGCCGCGGCTATTATTATTTATAATTAACACGTTATAACGCATACACCATTATGGAAGTATGTGCGACGTAGGATAAAAAAATAAATAAAAATTAGGTATAATAATGATTATGGCCATTGCATTATGTACACTATTATTGTTGCGATGTATAATATTAATATACAGATTTGTTTTTTGACGTTTATTCATACTTCAGAAATAGTTTTAAATCACATGGTATCCATTTTCATTATTTTTTTTTAATTAAAACTATATCCGGGGGTTTGACGAAAGAATACACAAATAGTTTCACGTTTTGAAATGTAAATCGTGTAGTATTACTAGAATAAATTACTGTTGTATCATACCTATTTAATGTAGTATGTATCAGTATAAAGCCTGAATCGACGTTTTTTTTTTTTTTAATTTCAGCCGTATTCACGTGCTTGTCGGATTTTGTGGAGTTTTTTTTTATAAAATATACCTGCACAACGTCAATTCATAAAAAAAAAAATTAATAATAATAACGTGGTAAAATATAATTTATATGAATGCGTTTAAAAATGCGTTTCAGTGCACAGCAATACTGCACGGGCAATATAATATCTGAACGGTGCAATTTCTTAATGTCGTGCTATATTTACCTAAAAACGTTGTGTGACGATATTTTTCCACTTGTATATATTTACTATCGTTTTCGGCGGCAAAACACGTGGTATCCTCTGCGACTATTAAAACGTCCACGTAGATATTTATTAGTCAATATAATGTTATATCGCTGCTCCTATTTCTGTACACTATAACTCGTACTAACCTAAATTTATATGTTTTGTTCTAATTACTATGATGCACACACGTTACGGGTAGGTCGTTGCCATAGATGTGTCCAGGTACAAAACATTTTTAAATCAGCAATACCTTTTTTTAGATATAAAATTTTTTTTTAAACATAAATTACCACGAAATTCTTGTTGTTTTTTTAAAAAAAATAATGTTTATAAATAATAAAATGTACTGATCTTGTGACCTTTTTTTTTCCTCGTGGCATGATTTTTTGCTGGGCATAATCCGGTAGGAGGGACAATGCCACCCCTCTCCACCCGTAAACACACCTATGGTCGTTGCTCTAAGCATACGTTACTTAGATGCATGTGTATCTTTATCTCACTATGTGATTTTGTCTAAAATATAAAAGTAAATAAGTACAATAATTTTCTAAAAAACTATTTCTAGTTCTAGCGTTACTAATAAGAGCTACCCTAGTAGTTTTTTCCCAAAACATAAGCATTGTTGGATATCCTAAGCTTTACATTACAGCCGATAAAACTTTTCATTTATGTTAATGTCACCTGTAACGATTTTCCCGTTTCTACCATACTTCTAATACTAGTACAATTCAACATTATAAATTTAATTTTTTATACTTTAACTTCTATATTATCTTCATTGTAATAAAGTATTGTAATAAAATTATGATTACCTGCTATAAAAATCACATAAAATATACCATCTTCTCAACCCGAAAAATAAAAAAATAAAAATTGTGGATACACCACTGACGCGTTGCCGTAACGTTTTGAATGAAAATAATGAAAATAATTAATCCTTTGTGATTGTCATCGTAACTGATTCGTAACATAATAGTATAATACCCATAACATAATACTTGAACATATTAAACTAAATAAATAGAAAACCGCAGAGGATAGTAGATACATTAAAATTGCATTTTTCACGTAAGTCATTTGAATGTCGGTTTAATACGAACAAACACGTTATTACACTGCGTCATATCAACTATTTATTCGATTCAAATATTATTATTTTCAATTTTGCATTCGAAAACACATGATGCGAAAAGAATCGTGCACACAGCGCAGCGTCTCCGATCGTTTTATTTCGTAATAATAATTTACATTTAATTTATTCTGAATGTTCAATATTCAGTATTCGCGGTATCAAGGAGCTCCGTCGTCACCGTTGCACATTAAAATTAGTTTATTTTCATAAACTACACTTCTCTGTACACAATAACGATAATATCTAAACGGAATGATGATGTACTGCAGAGTATATATTATAGCTCTGTGCAAGAGGGTAAAGAGTATTCTGTCTTATCTCTTATCGTCGCATCGTTTCCTATTATGTATCTAGCATGTTTGTTAAATCGTGAAAATATAAAGCAAACAGACGAGATAAACTTTTATTTAAACGGCAGCATTATAGTCTAACACAATATAGTTACGAGTAAGACGAGATTAAATATGTAAGAATAATAATAGCGCTTATGTATTTCACTGATCGTTAACGCGTAGTATCACGTTGTTTATAATTGTAATATAAAGACGTGTTCGGGTCATTTAAATCGTAGTTTTTATAAATTATCTCATTGCTAACGAGTAAGTTTTTTTTCTCATTCGCGTGCTAAGTGTATTAAACTATATCGCATACAAAACAAGTGTACAACATTGACCTAATATTATTGATAGTAAAGAGGGAAACGTGAAAATACCGCACAGGACGTATTATAATGGGAAATTTATAAAATACTAAAACAATAGGCGATTTCCTTTATATATATTGTGTATACATATTGTTGATTCCATGAGATAGTGTTAACTCCATAATATGAGTTATCTTAAATTAAAAACAAATTTGAATTTTTGATTATAATAAAAAATATAATATAATATCTATAAATCGTTATATAATTATTATGTACATAATGTCATAGTAAGATTATTCATTCATGATGGCGACTATATCCGCGTTTAAAATTTGCGAGTGTATAGAACACCGTGAGAGACTGGTCAGGTAATAATATGATGTCGGTAAACACTGAATCAACACACTTTAATAAAAGTAAAATAGTGGACTGTATTTTAAAAACATAAAAAATACACTAATAATAACAATACTCGGCCCGATGCCGGCAGAACGCGACAATACGCGATTTAATACAGAATTCGGCCCGATGCCGGTAGAAATGCGACCATTCGCGAAATAACAATATTCGGCCCGATGCCGGTAGAATTGCGACCATTCGCGAAAAAACAATGTTCGACCCGATGCCGGTAGAAACGCAACATACGCGATTAATAAATGAATTAAGTGATCCCGGTGATCACACAAAATAAATGATCGAACGTACGGCTGACAGAGTTGTAACAATGAACTGTTGAATTGTAATAAACAACTGTAAACCAACTGTGTAACAAGTGTTAGAACAACAACTGTGTCGAGTCCGGCTCATACCGGCCTTTTATATCCGTAGCGCACAGTAGCGCGAAAATTCTAGAAACCACTCGGCTGAGCCGCCCTCAAACCGGTTTTTCCTAGAAAACACGTGCCGCCGCGCGCTCGGTCGTAGATCGGCGGTACTCGTGTACTACCCCGAGAATATTCTAGTCGTTCTTGAATATTCTATGATATAAACTATTTCGAACAATTTATTTTTAATTAACGGGCACTAAATTTTAAATATAATATAGGTAATTTAGTAAATTTTAATTTATAGTAACAGTATGTAGTAGACATACTAATAAAAAAGAAAAAACTCTGCTATGGGGTGCGATACAAGAGTCAAGAATGCGTAAAAGATATTGTTGTATTGATCTTTAAAACTTGAAACCAATAAATCTCCATTGCTCTTGAAAAAAGGGGACAACACGTTTGGGTGCAATATAAACAATTTACAAGTAAATGCTAACCTAACCTAATAACTAACTGTGTAGAAACACAGAGAAAAAACCATATTGTTCGAAATAGGTAAAAAATGTATTAATTAATCGGCACAAGAAAATTTAACGAGATGCCAACCATTTAGGTACCTAAACGGTTTTTGATTCTCTGTGACTCATAATTCTTAGCAGAAATAACGGTAAGAGAGAAAAAAATATTAAAATTTAGTTATCTTCTTTATACTATTGCGGTCATCATCACGGATGTCACGTTGTGGGTAAAATCATGTCTGTCAGTACATTCATTTAGTTAGGGAGTTTAGTTAGTTAAGGGAGCGTAGTATTGTTATGCTAATTGTTATCTCGCAAAATCCTGTTCTGTTTATTTGCGTTGTTCTGAGAATCTTGTATCATGCCTTGTTACGTCAACCCGCCAACACAGTCAATTTTTTCCCCCTTTTTTCGGTTTATCGTCGTATAAAAAACGTAAAAGTATAATATTCTAGTGCAGTTTCGTCAAAATATATCTCAGTGACGACCAAGGCTCATCTTATAAGCAACTATATATTATGTAATTATAATCGCAAAATCGGTTTACGACGCATAATATACTTCATAGGTAAACATCTTTTAAGATTATTCTTTTGATTTTACACACTTTATTGTAATCATATAAACACAAATATTCTTAAATATATATATATATATATGAAGATTCATTAGATTTAACTATTTGTATAATATTATCTTTTTGACATGTATATGTCTTATGGCTGGGGGTCATTCTGTTAATTTGTCCGACACCGAGAATGTTACCATGACGTCATTAAAGATGTATGTCATGAGGGTATCGATATTTTTCGGAAATGTTTTATGTGTAAATATATTACAATATTGAATTATATAAGTTATTTAAAATAGTTATTATATTGGTTTACGAACTTAATGAAACGAGTGAAAATCACGTCCAAGTTTAGCTTGGATTTACGTTTTGAACACATCACGGACCACATTACTTATTGGAACCACTTTACCGGTTCATGTTCTTCCGCCAAATAAGACATAAGAGTTGAATATGTTCTACGATAATTTCTAGAAACTTTTACAGAAAGCGTGGGCTTTTACATCGACTGTGGTGTTTTTTACGAACGCTTTGAATACAAATATCGTAAAGTTATATTTTTACACAAAATTCGTACACATCGAATTCATTAGCATATTTAAACACTCGACGGATGAAATGAAATTAAACCGATGGTAATTAATTTCTGGCTCGAGTTTTACGCAAACGAGCAAAACTGTTTTAGCTGCTATTAAAGACGATAACAGAAACTTTTCGCCGAAGCTGAATTTCAGAAATCAGTTTTATAACTTTCTTCCGCACTAAATTATAGTGTAATCGCGCGTGCGTTGACTCGGAAAAAGGAGAAAAAAATAATAATCGAAAATTAAAATGAACGGACAGTATGACGGGTGCTGTGATCATAATATAGTAACAATATTAAAATATCATCTATACCCATATGAGATATGAATATGTTTACACCATCCGCTGTGTGATAAATTATTTTTACATACGTAACATGTTCAGCTAGATATCCACTCGCACTTACCTCTTAAAATCGAAATTGCACAGTATTAATTATTTGTACATTTTCATTGACTTGTACGACGGGTTTCAACCTCCAGTTTTTATAAAATACTCCTGTGTGCAAGAAGTCTCGTCAAACCACCACTTTAATTTTAGACTCTGAACGGAGTGATGGAATCTATTGATTTTTTTTTTTTTTTTTGTGTCTGAGGACACGATTTTTGGTAGTAAAAATGCTACGATTTGCTTAAACAGCAACTTTTCTGAAAGTAAAGTGAATATAGATGGTACTTGGGTAAGTCAAAAATACAACTTTTTTAATACTTTTTGAAAAAATCGAAAAAACGATAAAAAAATTACAAAAAAACGGGAAATTTTAGGCAAAATAACGTTTTTAAAAACTACATTTTTTAAAATGTTCTAACTCAAAAACGAAAAACCGCAACAACTTGAAATTTTCACCAAATCTTAAGATTGGTGTTCTCTATACATGGTTAAGTTTTTAAAGTATTTTGACATATTTTGACTTATTTATAGACAATTTAAATTTTCGATTTTTGTAAATATTTTTTTTTTTAAACATCTATAAAATTTATTTGGCTGTCCAAAAACTCTTTAAAATTTAATATAAGGTTTATAATAAGTTCAAATTATTTTCACTAAAAAATTTCGGAGATCGTTTTATTCAAATTTTTTTTATAAGCCCATAAAGTTCAAATTTGTATAAAATATGTTAAAATTGCGATAATTTGCAAGTTATTTTGTAGTTGAAAATTCATAAAAAATTTTCTGTTTATACTTAAGGTTCAAAATTTTAACACTAGGTTATCCATAAGCTAATCTTCAAAAATATATAAAAGAATTTCTACCGGACCAAAAGGAAAAAAATTTATTACTGTTTTAAATTTAAATTTTTACAAAATTGCATTATAATTCAATTTAAATATAAAATACTATATTATTATATACACATTTTAGACAAACATATTAACTCCGTTCAGAATCGTTATTCATATACAATGATATCTATCATTGCATTCAAGTTTAACAAATCCATTGTGATAATGACCTATCCTATAAACGAGGTACACTCCATCCCCAACTTTACAGCAAAGCGAGGCCCATCCGTTCTTTTTTGTTATAACTTGATTTTTAGTGCGTATTGTTGGGCTTGGTGAAACGAAATGCATCATATAAATGCTGAAATGCATTTTAAATTTTTAATCATACAAGAGAATACATACCAGAAACTTTAAGGGATGGATTGATGTAATGTACATTTCCTGATCTGTGTTACAATGGAAAGACAATATAGTCTTCTAGTCTAGTTCTTCTAGTTCTGTATCGTTGATTTATCGAGCCAATCGCATTCTTCATATTAAAGTAATAAAGTTATTATTGTTTCATTCGCATTGAAGACACGTGATTTAAGGTACAGGTTCAATTATATTCTCCATTAGTGCGGGTATATTGTAGGAAGTTGTCATCAAAACAGTACACCGACGAGTATAATGCGCACCGATTTTGATTATTATTCGCATCGCGTTTCGCATGCAAATATTATATTGAATCCTCGTCGCTTACATCCACTGTGCATATACAAATGTAAAATACAAATGTATTCAAAACTTACGCTTTTGAAGTCTGCGACTACGCTATTATCATCGCTTAAATTATAAACACCATCAAACTCGTGTTATCGTGTCAGAATATGGTATTATTTCTTTGCGAGACGGGAGAAAAAAATATACGGTCTTCAGGATAATGCCACGTGTACTAATCGCTGAAATCGGAAACAAAGTTACGAAAAAGAAAAAATTCAGAAAATGGTCACAAAATTTTTTTTTCTTCTGTCGAAATCATCTTTTTTAATGTACTCCGTAAGCATCATGCGCGGGCGTTTTTAACTATATTTTTCGATCCTATTGCCTATTGGTGTATGTAAACGGTAAAAATGAAATATTGTGACACAGCACCGGGTTGATTCTTGGTGAGGTTGCAGGTCAATAGCGGTGAAAGGGATAGTAGGCACAATGCACAGTGTCTATCACAGTTTAAAATAATAATATTGTTTTACTATAATGACTAACGTGTCTTCACCTGCTAAGCGATTATACAATTGTTTGGAGACTTCAATATTGCTTGCACATAGTCACTTAGATAACGAATGGAAATCAGAAATAAAATTGGAAAGGTTATTATATGAGTTTTACGAAAGATTTTTATTTTTATTTTGATACATACTGTGTGATTTTGAATCTTATAAATAGCTAAACTTATTATATTCGTGAATCTTATTATGTAAGTTAGGTCCACTGCAATATACTTCTTTCATCGCCCTGCACCGTATAGAAAACGCTGAGATTTTTATTGCAACCGTTATCGTAATCTCCTCAATAAACTCAGTAATAATAAATATTAATTATACAGTTAATAACGTTCGTTTGTATCTAGGGAGGAAGATTTAGAGTTTTCTAGCCAATTTGCGACTACCGCAAAGGGTGCAGAGGTATGTGCACTATTCCGCACAAAATTAAAACTAGTAGATAATAAAGTTATAAAGTTCTTTATCATAAGGAAAATATAGTCAATGACAGAAAAAATAATTACTTTCGGTATAACGTTATATTCCCGGTGGCACGTGGCAGAGTAAAATATGATATACTAGTACGGAAAATTAAAATCACATTTTTTTCCACTTGTTTTTTGTTGTTTATAAACTTCTTTGAGTTTTGTAATTGTGTTCAACTACGTTAAGCTCGGTTACGGTTCAGTTCATCTTCTCAGTCAGAAAAACGTTGTTCTCGTAGTCTGGCCCTTTCTCTTCTCCCATATTATAATAACGATATTATACCTATATAGTAATTAAAAATCTCCAGAGTCAGACATTTTATTTTCCCCCTCGTTCTTTAAATCTGGTGTCGTTCTTGTTTTTCTTCAAGTTAAATAATCATTTTAATTGTATTGCAAAATATAGAGATCTTTTATTTTTTTCTCCCTAAAAATAACTTCAGACACATCACAAACAGTAGCCTGCTATCTCCTATCTCTGCTGTGTCGGAGAATTACTAATGCAGGGTCAATGCAAAGTTATGTGGTAGATAAATTGACTTCTGACATAAAAAAAAAGATGATCACCACCACAATTGTATAATTCGCACCCGACTATTGCGAGTCTATATCAGTCCAACTAATACGAGTTGAACTTGAAATATGGCTTTCAATACACAATTTAAAAATAAAATCACATTTTTCGATTATTACACTTCTCACAGTATTATACAAAAATACTAGTAAATTCGACTAGCCATACGCACTTTGCTATTTTAAATTTCATTGATTATTTATTATAGCGTATAAAAACAATCATTGCAGTCCCAGTAAACCCTGTGTACTACAGCCTACAGTTCGTAATGTGACTAGTCATTTTCGCCGATTACAATGTAACACGGAAGGAACTAAATTGTAATCATTTTTAAATAGTGGGTAGTGGGTGGTTGAAAATGAATTATGATCTTAAAAAGATGTGATAATTATAAGTGTTACGACGATTCGGACTGTATCACGTACGGACCCATGCTGGACGAACGAGTGATCATGTCACAAGATCAATGAATAAAACAATCATTTATTTATAATTTATTGGCAGGGAAACTACGAGACTCCTTGAGAAAAAAATACTATTCAGTTTAAATTCAGAGTAGGGTCTATTTATTTTTTTAGTATCAAAAATAAGAAAATATTATCTTTGATGTAGTGTTTATCATTTTTACAAGTTCTTATTCAATATTTTTTTTGTAATATAACAAGTGAGCTTAAAATCATACAACTGTTAAGAATTTAATTTAAATAACTTTTAATTCATTTTTGTCCATAAAAAAAAAAAATAAAAATATAATAATAATAATAATAATAATAATACCTTAACACCCTTGACACTGAATGGTTTTGTCCCACTTGAAACGTATTTTTACGCTTGGATTACGGGTGTATCACGTATTCATGCCCTCTTCACCGAAATACACGCTCCACTATAACATAATACAGTTTCACTACAATATTAGAGTGCAATCAATCAACGTACATGACCATAACCACCACTACCTTAAATTAACGTAATATATTTTAGAGGTGCATACCGTTGTAATTCCTTAAGTTGGATTTAATCGTAATTATTTATTTATTATTAGAAATTGCTATTTTTAATATTAGTCATGGACAACCTAAAATATATTATAAAGTAAAAAGTCTACTTTCCCAAAAGTCTACAAGAAATGAGTAAAATATATCCCTATAAAAAACAAATATTTTTTTATTATGAATTTTGTATCATTTTTCTTTAGGTTTAAAATTATTTTTAGCTTTGTAACAATACCAAACAACTGAATGTGTAATTATAATAAAGCAATAAAAAAAATCCGAAAAAATATTTTATTTAGAAACTCAGATTTGAAAATATTCTATTCAATAATATTATAATATAAATATTACATAACGCAATCGTAAAGTGTGTTGTTGTCATCGAATGACGATTTTCAAACCATTGTTAAAACCGAACATAAAACATTCAAAACTCAATTAGTAAATCACAATAAATGATAGTACAAGTATATTTTAATTTCGAATTGCAATCAATATCTAATACATTCCAGTATTCCATTAATTTCATCTTGTAAAACATTGTTAAAATCTGACTAGTGCATGAATAATATTAATAATTGATAGCATTTAATTACAATAACTAAAACAATAATATTATATTTTATTAACAGCAATGAAATATGGTTTAAAAGTATGAATATAATACGAAAACGACGTACATGGAATTTTTGTGTTGCTAAATTATATACAATATGAGCACAAGCTTAGATAAAAGTTTTTCTTTTACAAGTATATTATAATTTACAACTATATAATTATAAACATGTTAACATTCAAAAAATTCAATACAATTCAATAAAATAATTCTCAAGCGAATTTCAGAAATTGCTATACAATGCAGTATATTAATATTCTTTTCATATGTTCAACTATGTACTGCGTATTTTCAACATAAATATTTATTTAAAATCCTTTCTGCTGTTTTTTTAGTTTATTCTTCCACATGCATTTTCTTGTGTCATCATATAATAATAATGTTGAAAATTAAAATATTTTCGTTACTTTTACAAAATACGGTATTTAGTGCAGATTTGAATATTTTATGATTATTATAAATAACATACTTTATGCTCATACACTAAAATTGTATATGTTTGCGTAACGCAGAGTTTAATTAAATTATTTATATCTTAGTTAATTATGATGATTTTATCATATATTTATATACTATACACTAAACCATTTTAGTTTTTCATTAATTTTTTTTTTTTTTTTGAGGCATGAAATATTTTTTTTTCTTAATTATAGTTATAAAAAAATTAACTTGATTTACTCGAGTATCTCTGTAACTAAATATTCTGTTCTTAAGTTAATGCAAACAATCTACAACGATGAAATTAAAACTCGCAACCGCTTTTAATACTGTTAAAATGTTAACCATATTCAGTTATGTAAACCTTATGACATTTCAGATAAATATTCTATATTCAAAACTATGCCATTAGTAATAGTTTTGTATGTTTACTGGTGCTACTATTCCTAAGATCAATATTGAACCTTATGTTAAAATTATTAATGCTGTTTATTAATATTGTATTCATTCGGTACAGAAATTAATTCATGACAAACAGTGCACAGGAATTGTTTTCTATTTTCAATAAAAAAGTATTGATTAATCCATTGATCCATTTATTTTGGGAAACACGACATTCCGAATCTAAATGTACATACGTATACTATACATGATTTTACAATTCGACCATTATAAAATATGACTTATGAAATAAATATAATCAATTATTTTTATAGATTATTTAATATGTAATAATAATTAAAAGTCCGCTTTTTCTAATTTAAATCGGGTCAACGTCCACCAATTACCAACCCCACTGGACTAATCGCGGATCAGTTAGAGTAATATCTAAATTAATATAAAGAGCTTTTTTTAAGTATGTTATGTACATAATATATTTACATCAGTGAATAAGCTACTGTTGATAGTCATATATTTGTTACCTAAAGTAACTTTAGGTATAACATGTGATTTTTTAATTCAGCGTTCAAACTTTTTGATTATTAAAGAAAGGAATGCACTTAGATTAATTTAATTCAATCACATTAAAATAAAACTTTCTGTCACTGATAATAGATTTGTACATTTATATTCATTTAAATAATAAGTACACTCAAATGTTATTAATAATGAATAAAATATGTAATTGGATTTTATACATAACTCGTACACTAATCAAAAAGCTAAACGGTTTTGTAACCTTTTTTGTATTATTATTATTTAATTACTAATTAGTTTATCAATTAATAAATATTACTCTCTATAAATGATTGCTAAAGAATTTGAAAATTATACAGAATTTTGCAGCCCGCAAGAGTCAATACCGGGAGTCCGGGATACAATGTGTATATAACAGTATCATAATATGTGAATCCATAAAATGGCTTCACGCAGAATTGAAAAAAAGTCAATTAAAATTTTCGTTTGCGTATTAAAAGTGTACAGTGAAAATTCAGAACTTCCGTAAATTGTCATTTATTATTCATAAACTGAAAGGCTGCATTCGTGAGTGCATTATCCAACATTTAAGAGTGTAACGTTTGTAAATTCACGCATTCTTCCCTTACAATATGTCATTCGTTAACTCTTTTGGTCGATTTTTACATTAATTTATCAACCAGGAACTTAATTGTATTTTAAGACTACAGTAAAAGGATGACTAGTTTATGCTCGAGTAAGTTACCACACAATGTTGAGATATAACGTACAGCTTTGATTCATGTGCAATTAACACCCGAAGGATGGGAAAAGATGGAACATTTACCCAATACTTAACCTCGGACGTTTTATATGCCATACATGATGTTAAAATATTAAAATTCTAGGAATTTTTTAAATAATTGAACATACGTCATAATCGCTAATGCCTTTATTGCTCTTTAGGAAAACATTCTACGAAACTTGGCAAATTCTGTAATTTAAATTGTTACACCAAGAATCGCAAAAAAAAAAGAAAAGAAAAACTAACACTACATTATGCTAATGTACTACTTAAATGTGTTAAAAATTACTTTGAAATAACTATTTTCATCAACTCCATCTATTACAGTTTTGTAGTGTTGATAGTGTGTTTTATTGAGGAAATTAAGCAACTATTATTCCTTCTTCGACTACCTATTTCCGAAAAACTTAATACAATTTTACACACAGAAATATATTATATATGTCTCTAATCAAAATATGGAAATTGTATAAATAATTGTTCAGCAGAATCTATGATTTGGTATGATTATTATGAAGGACGAAGAAAAAAAAAAAAAAGAAATTTTGGATATTCGATAAGCTTGGTACTACTGTCTATTATGGTACACGGTAACAGCGTATGTAATTTACCAAATGTTCGTAGAAATTAACTTTTGTTTATTACTCACATATGAAATAACCAGATTTAGACCCAGTTGATTTTATTTTCAAAGACTGCACACCCTAGGGATTCCTTATACAAGACGCATCAACGATCGATTGTTAGTATCGGAAAACTTTGCTTGCATGGTAATACGTATAGAGTTTATAAGGTATCGCCCATGTAGCACACACGTAGGTACACGATACTCATAGACATCAACTCGCACACACGAATATCGGTATTATAAATTGGTCGTAAATGTATGTAAGAGTCGTGTGTACACTAATCCTAGTTGAAAAAAAAAAAAGGAGAAAAACAACACGACTTATGAACATCTACAGTACTATATAGTAGCATGGTACGTTATGGCTAGAAAAAAATAGGATAGAGTCAATAGGTTTTACGTAAGCAAGGGATCACGTAAAAAAAAAAAAAAAGATGAATTCAAGTGCGAGAAACTTTTAAATTCGTTAATCAAACGGTTACCGTATTTATTCGTAGAAACTTTATCAGGACGGCAAGAAGCCGGTCCGCTGGAGAAGTAGTGGCTATGTTCTTACGAGGAAAAAGTTTTCCTCACCAAAAACTCAGATATGCCAAGTCCAAGCATAGTACGAGACGCGAATAAATTATCCTATAATTTAATTTCATACGGTTTATCGTTGATTTTATTATTATTATTATAATTTCATTATTATTTACATACGATCGAATGCGAATCATTATAACTTAAGATTATAATAATATTGCTTATGTTTTCTTCGTAAAAAAACGTTTCCGTCAAATCAACATCGTCATTTAAAATATTTATCATATCGTTATTATAGTTATTGCTTTTTTTTTAAAAAGGGACATATCGTAGGAATTCCGGTTCTGACTATTCGTGCACAAACTCAAGATCTAATAAACTTTCTTCATCAAATCGTATTTTATTTCCAAAAATTAACTGCATGTAAGTAGGTTTATTATCTGTCTTCATTGATTGCATTTAAAAAAATAAAAGATAGTACATTATTAGCATGCATAGTAAATTATTTAAAACTTTTTTTTAAATTATAGATCAGATTAGATAGTACACATTATAATATATGAAAGTAATGGAATAGTTTTAAAATATTAAATTATTTTCTTAATCATCTTATCATTCATTTGAAATAATAATGGTGTACCTATCTTATATGAAATTGAATTGAAATTGAAATTAATCAGGTTATACAAAATTCATTGTTTTCGAAAAATTTATTTATTTCTGCTGATCATAAATAAATTCTGAACTTTGATAAATATTTTTTATATTTGACATAAAATAATTATTAGAAACTTGAATTTTTATTTTTATTTTTTTTTAGAAAAGTAATACTTATTCAACGCTATTTAGTATTTTAAATATTTTATAAAGGTAGTTCCTATTTAAAAAAAGCAAGCTGTTTATTAAATACAGTTAGATATTTGAATATTTCATGGATTCTACAGTAGAAACAAAAATAATTTTTAGTTTTTTACCATGTCAAACAACTGACAATTAATTATTGGTTCAATAAGAAATTTTCCAAGAGGAGCTACCTATACCTATACATTAATATTAAAATTTCATTTAGTTGTAAATGCCTAAGTATTGTTATTAAAATAACTGAATGACATTCAAATATCTCAGTTAAATTAAAATGCGATTTAAAATATAAATACATTCATATCCAATAAACATAGTATTGAAACAGAGTGTTTTTATGTTATGACTTTCAGTTTTAATTAAAACGCATTATCATTGTTATCTATTAACTCTTTATATAATATTTAAAGTAAAAATACAATATTCCAAAATGTATTGCGTAAAATACATATTATGTATTTATGGTTTTGTGAGTCAAAAGTTGTATGGAATACATATGGTGAGAAACCTATTAACTCTCTGTTATTGCATTATTCAAAACCGAGCTTGAAACACTTTAACTTTCATTGTAGTTTTTAACCGGCTTGTGTACAAGTAAAAAAAATCAAAAATAACGATAAGAACCGGATGGGCTTAATAAAGCCACTACGCACATTTTTTAATACTGCAAAACCTAAATTAACGAACATATGTATGTAAAAGACACCTGTGTCAACAAACAAAATGATGAGCGTAACAAATTTGGGTGCAGTATGACAAATTTATATAAAAATTAATAAAACCTTTAGGTGCATTTATGAAAACACTTTTGTAAAATCTAATCTAATAATAAATCTTTGATCTGTGTATCATGTAATAGTTAGTACATCAAATAATATATATATACATATTTATTCGCTAGTGGTTTTATACAAGACGGATATACGAACAATTTATTCGGGGTTCTTCGTTCTATAGTTTTATGTTCGTTGTGTTATCTGCGATAAATTGCGATCTCGAGAAGCGAGAAAGGCAATATACGCAGCAACGACCGTTATGAACACGATTATAACAGGATACGAGTCCTTCAAAATATTACTGTGTCCATAGTATTACTAACAATTTAATTATTTAATGAACAACCGTGCCGCTGGAGAGAGGTTCACATGCAGGCACAGGCACGTGATAGCTGTGCACAATGAGCATATAGATACATTATGTGGAATTTAGAACATAAATCCTGAGACGATTCCGGTCTGGGATTTTTTTCCGAAAAGTTTGACCCACGCTTGACTTTATTAATAACCTAACAACGTGGTATGCGTACAACATAATGGCAGTCGTCTATTTTTGTATTAAAAGGCATAATTAAATGTACAAATACTCGACAATAATATATAATTAAATTTAGCAATAGCAAAACATTTTTAAGTCACCTAATCAATTATAAATTTTAATTATTTTTAAATAGATATTATGAACCATGGCTGATATAATCTCGAATTCTGATGAAATTTTGGACGATTCCTTCACTTCTCCCCTCCCCCCACAAATGCGCTCCAGTGTATGACACCACAATATTGATAATGTGTAATGATACAGTGCATACATGGTTTTTCACATGGTATGTGGTGCGTTGTTGTTGCTAATCAGGTATAGCATTTTAGTGTTTATTAAAAACAAACAAAAAATAAATAAAAACAGTATTAAATTGTTTTTACATTGGTTATTTAGTTCTTAGTAGGTTTATAATTACAGTGATATACGAGTATGTGCAAAGATATCATTTTCATACGATAACTCAAATTTTTCCACTCGACTAGCAGATGTACACATTTCGAACGTTTGATGTATTTAATAACTTTTTTTGAATACTATATGACTTGTTATCTTTAGTATTGAAAAATTACAAAAAATAGTACAGTATATTTTATTATCTTGTTACAGTAATTTGTCTACCACAAAGGATAAAAATCCTTATTATGATAAACTAGTTTCACAGAAAAAAAAATTAATAATAATGTAATAAAAAGGAAAATAATGTTAATTAAACGCATTGAATATATATAATATCGTATCCAATAAAGTTCTGAATATTAAATAACATCGTTTCTCGTCGTCTGCCCCGTCAAAACGCAACACACGAATAACGGTCCATCCCAATGACAAAAAACCAATAAAGATGTATTATCTAGAAGCTTTTACAAAAACTTCAAAAACATTTATAAACAGGATCAACTATTTCATATTTTTAGATAGGTATTGTATTTTAGATTCTGAACGAAGTGATGGAATCTATTGATTTTACAATGATCTGTTTTTTTTTTTTTTTTGTGTCTGGCGACACCTTTTTTGGCAGTAAAAATGCTTCGATTTGCTTAAACAGCAACTTTTCTGAAAAGAAAGTTAATGTAAATTGTACTTGGACAAGTCAAAAATCCAACTTTTTTAATATTTTTTAAAAAAAATGGAAAAAAAGCGATAAAAAAATTACAAAAAATCGGGAAATTTTACGCAAAATCTCGTTTTTACAAAATACATTTTTTTAAAATGCTTTAACTGCTTTAACTCATAAACAAAAAACCGCAACAACTTGAAATTTTCACCAAATCTTTATATTGGCATTCTTTATACGTGGTATTCAAAGTATTTTGACTTATTT
The DNA here is from genome assembly GCA_025469195.1 of Chaitophorus viminalis. Lineage (NCBI taxonomy): Eukaryota > Metazoa > Arthropoda > Insecta > Hemiptera > Aphididae > Chaitophorus > Chaitophorus viminalis. The sequence goes on along the minus strand of JAIPRK010001294.1, from coordinate 58,896 downwards.
TAAATTATTTATAGGCAATTTAAATTTTCGACTTTTGTAAGTTTTTTTTTTGAAATATCTATAAAATTTAATTGGCTATCCGAAAACTCTTAAAAATTTAATACAAGATTTATTATAAGTTATACTAATTGTAACTAAAAAATATCCGAGATTTTTTCACTCAAATTTTTTTTAAAAGCCCATAAAGTTAAAATTTGTATTAACTAAGTTACTCTTCATAAATCTATAAAAAAAAGTTCTACCGGACTTAAAGGAAAAAATTGTATGACTGTTTGAAATTTAAATTTTTATAAAATTGCATACTATTGCATTCATTATATTTCAATTTAAACATAAAATACTACATTATTATATACCCATTTTAGACAAACATATTAACTCCATTCAAAATCGTTATTCGTATACAATGATATCTATCATTGCATTCAAATTTAACAAATCCATTGTAATAATGACCTATCCTATAAACGAGGTGCACTCCATCCCCAACTGTACAGCAAAGCAAGGCCCACACGTTCTTTTTTTTTATTAGTTTCATTTTTCGTTATTATCTTAAAATATTATATGCCAATATTAAGAAACACATAAGCAGTGTTTCAACCCAGAATACTTGGATAGTATTCATGTCATTGCATCGTCGATTCATGCTGTTCTTCTTGAACTTGTGAAATTTAATTTTATTATCATTGATTTTATTCGTTTGTTATTTCATGGCACGTAATTTTTATAGAAAATATAAGTATAAACACCGTCTGTATTGAATCGTATTCGGCTACGTTTCATTCAATCCGTGAACCACGAACTTGGAAAACATCAATGCTTATAGACTTCCGAGATGAATATCTCAAAAATTACATAAATATATTATGTACTTATAGTCAGCACGGGAAAATCAATGGTGGAGTAGGAGTCTTGTACCTACATGACCGTGAAATGATTAAATCAAATTGCTTTTATTGGTTATCATGCTTATTTTGTAACTTAACAGTTCAAAAATTAAATAGAAGACAAATTAAAATCAAAATTATGTCAAAAGTTTATATTTCGTATTATTTCACTGCAACTTTTTTCGACCAAAAAGTTGGAAAAAAAAACGTGTAACGATGTCTAGTTCTTCTGGTAATTGACTAAAGAAAAAGTTTTTGAAACTGCAAAAATTATACACACACATATATATATATATATATATATATAAGCAATGTATACTCATGTAATTCACAGTACATCATATTTACCAAAATAAAACGTCATCCGAAATGATAAATTGTCATTACACTAAACTTCAACTTTGACCTACATATTTTACGTGTGTCTTGTGGATTCAAATGCATTTAAAAAAATATTACAACTGCCAAATAGTTTATGTTATATGCACTCGTGTATAGGTATAGAATCGATTCAATACCATTATATTACGCTGTTATTGTAAACGTCGCAGTAGACGTTTTGAACAACGGGAAAAAATAATTGTACAACTATTACTTGATTTATTTCTACTTTTTTAACTGGTCTATTTTTTAAGGAGTGTCCGGAAGCTGTGACAATTAGTCCTACGTGTGGGTTTTTGTATGTCTAATTTAATCAAGAACAACTGTAGGGGATTAAACACGTGGATATGTGTGTATATGAATTGACAACACCACTAGAGTTCTCCGTCAGACGGCTAACAGCGCTGAGCAGTGCTTAACTGCAGCACTGAAAACGACTGTGACAAACCGTTCCCGCGCACCATACTACACTATTAGTCAGTTAATTATAATGTAGAATCGATTCGATCGGAAACGCGCGAAATACATATTGCGTATAAACAATATAAGAGAACCCAAAAACGAACACCTGGCACCATATTATTCGATTGGGTTTTCGAACGTCGTCGTCGTAATGTGCCTACTCATACGCCCATAATATCTATTGTTTATTCACCACTGACCTTTGTATATAAGGATATCTCTAATTATTATTACTTTGAAGTACATTATCACACCAAAATCATTATATTATATTATTGTTTTCTGAGTAGCCAGAAGTTATTTTATGCGATATAATAATTAGAGTTAGATGTAAATAATAGCACTAAAATGTTCTCGTAGTATAACATCATTATTATCTAATTTACTCCTTCTTTCTATCTCTAAATATATATTTATATAAACAAGTAAATATGAAATAATTTAAAGCTTAAACCTTAAACAAAAATGTTTTAGTTTATACGTCATCATATTAACAATGTCGTTAGTCATAGAAATGAAATTCTAAAATATTTAACAAGCACTTACTCCGATTCGTTATATTTTTGAAACGGTTAACATATTTCAGTGGTCCCTTGCGACTGTTTATTAAAATAAAAAACAAGAAACGCACTACTACAGTAATCGTAGAAAGCGTATTTACGGAGTATAGTATTTTAAAGTAGGTTTTCGTTATGCACTACGTTTTGCCTATTTATGAAACATTTAAACAGTTCATCTACTATGTACTAACTACAAAGTAAAACTACTATGTAAGGATGCAATTTTTTTATATTCAACTATTATTTTAGGATAAAAATAATACTATATAAGACATAAAACACAATATAACTGATAGTATTATGTATTGAATATAATTTGAAGTAAATTAATAAGAAATATGACACCTGGTTGCGTGTTATAACGAATATAATTTCAACTGCATGGAAATCAAAATCAAATATATATATGCAAACAACACTAAAATAATAAAATAATAAAAAATATATTAGTCGTCTTTATTTATAAAATTCTACTAATAAATATTGTTAGGAGAATTTGAAAAGAGTAAAAACAAATCCAATGAATAAAATAATTCTTGATAGCCAATGCAAATTGTATTTTTATTTTTATTTTATTTTTTTTTGTGACGATTAATAAACAAACAATGGCTGAACTTTTAAGAATAAATATTTCAAAGTTATGATAAAAATCATTGTATACAGGTATGAAGGTGTCTAAAATAACAAAAGATGTTTTAGTCCTCAAATATCAAACAAAAAAAATAATATTTCGTTCATGCGTGAATTTATGTAAGACTTTGTTCTGCGGTAAAATATATAAAAAAGTCTTTAAAATTATTTTATAAATAAACTTTCTTTTTTAAAAAAAAACACAGAATGTTTTACTGCTATTATAAGAGAAAGAGATTAAAAGATATCAATCAGATAAATACGTCATGGTATGTTGTAATAAATAATCATAACAATTTTAATTAAGCTCTGTTGAATGTGTTATATAATTTCAATGGACTCAAAATAATATTCGAAGTAACCGGTTGTTATCAACGCTACCACCACCTTCGGAAATTAATGGTTTTTGTTGATATAGAAAAATTGTTTTCATTGATTGGACATACAACCCACGATTTCACAAAGACAAAGATGTTTTTTCTTGTTTATGTGATTTTCGCTCTAAGTGTAACTCTGTAACCCAACACCGGGAACACACTGTGAAGAAATTCTATAGGGTGTTCCATTTTAATTGTAATAATTATATTATGTTCGTTTATACTATGCTGTAGTAGACATGTATTATACTTAATAACCGTATAGGCACATTGGTAGGTATCATAATTCATATCACATCTTGCTTATCACTACTCGTCTAGTAAAATAAATAAGTATTCATTTCATTGATATGCATAACGATAATGTTATTGAATATGATTATTGAAACAGTGGATCAGTGAGTGTATGATTCCCGTAATATCTCCACTTGAAGTGTAATATTTATGTGTATATACGTATTATATATATATATATATATATATATATATATACAAGGCAACAAATATCTATGCAGATACCTTATATAAAATATTTATTTTTCATAAATACAATTCCGAGCTTGAGAGAGAGGATTTCTTGTACATTTAGCATACGGAATATGGCAAAGAAGAAAGCTCCCTTTCGCACCTTCGTAACAAACATGAATATCGTTTAATAACTGTTAAATGATACAAAAACGTATAAAAACAACGATGATATTTAGTCGGTATTGTGATCATTGTCGTGTCACATCATAATGGAAATTATTTGTAATACCCTTTAATGTTCTAAATATGTGAAAAAGATGATTACCTAATTTAATTGAAAATCGCAGAAACTGTTAATAAATCTAATGCAATTGGTTTTTATTTTATATATTTTTTGATCTGAAGGCAGAGGAAGTATAAGGAAATTAAGAATACATATAGAAAAAATATAGAACTTCATTCTAGAAATAGTAATTTTTACACCCCATAGTCTGCCCGTAGGACCAAATTGATCTGATTGCTGGCCACAGCTCGCATGCACAATTTTAAAACACTTTACTCTATCAGCAGCCAATCGCGATTGTTTTGACCCGCCGACAGCTCCCATAATTATAGAAACACCGTTATTGCAACGAGATTACCCATTATGTCTATACTGCTCTTGCACTAACCGTTTTTCCCGTCCACACTCGTGATTGATTCGGAGCGCTGCTGGACAAGAAAACCACTCAGCCACCAGATGTTGTCCCCGATGACGGATGTGTCCTTGTTTTTTTACTTCCGGAAGCTCAATTCCATCCATTCATTCATCCCCAATCTCTTCTCCCAGCCTTGCTCATCTACAGTCTCACACCGGTCGTCCGTCAGTTAAACCGTCGTTTTTCACTGTTCCGGGAGTCCGTGATAATGATAAGCCCGGATAAGTCTGCCAAGTTCTTTTTTGGATTTCTGTTAGGTAGCGAGGCAGACCTCACTGAAACCAATGGAAATAATAATAATAATAATAAAATAACTTAATCAACGAAAAAACATTCCTATTTAATTTTCACAGTAACATTAAATAATGTATACATTTTTGTGTCTTAATTTAATCAAATTACAATATTTAGATATAAATTCATGGATTCGTAGCTTATTGCTGACATATTTTTTATAGCACGTCGAATCGATAAAACTACAATAGAATCAAATTTAATGGAAAACTAGTAACACGGCGTGATGTTTAGGCAATACGAGTACTTACTTGCGTAGGAGACACAATAACGCATATTATCATTTTATTATTATTTTGGAAATTTACCTATTATTATTATTATGAAATATAGTTGATTAAATATTGTAATTAAGAAAATCTATTAACCATGAATATTTTGTTACAGTCAACAGCAGATAGATTGGCACTGTGGTGGGCAGCATGAATAAGGATGATCAGGGTTTCATCTTGTTTAAAACAAATAATATATTATTACGAACAAACCTACAATAATATAGTCCCGAACTCACGAATACTTTTTAAACTGATATTATTACATGATAAATATTTCGAAAACATATGCTTGTGCCAAATACTTTTTAATAACGGCTAGTATAGATTTACTGATTAATATATAAAAAGAATTATTTTACACGACAAGTTTGAGCTTAACTTTTATTGATCAGCATCTTCACCACCACCACCATCATGCCCATTCAGCGTCATACAATATTTTATTCAAGTCGAAATCTGTTGTGAGGGCTACGATAGTAATTAATTTCCATTGGTTGACCACAATTATTATCACAAACGTTTTCGAAACTTTATGAAAAAGTAATTACAGTTGTTTATATTAATATTCCAAAACTCCGATGAGTGCTTTACGAACTGAAATATGAAAAATAAAAATAAAATTTTCTGTAAGAATTCTTTTGTAATTAAAACTTTTACATCGAAAAATACAATTTACTATTTATTATAATCACGCAATATTGTCACTGTTGTCAATGCTATTGTATTTATGGTTTGTGAATTTTGAGAGGCAACTCCCTTATAATTTATAATGCAAACGTCTTAATACTGAACACACACACACATACGCATATTTACCAACACAACTTCCATAAACTTTGAAACGTAATTATTAAACTTTTAACTGAATTTAACGAAAATTTTCAAATAAAATTATACAAGCACGAAGTCACAATGTTCAAAGATGAATGTATATTCTTGACTGTTTTTAAAATTTAATTAATCGATATTTGACTTTATAAGTAATATAAAATAATAATATTAATTGTCTAATATGCATGGTTAGTTATTCAATTAAATCTATCAATTTTATTTTAGTATCATAGCGACTTAATACCATAAATTGCATTGTATATTGTAAAAATTGTCCGCTGCTAGATTACACGCTAATAAATACCACGAAATCAAGTTTTTTTTATTGTGAATTTGAAATGTTTACTCTAAATCTAAGTTCTCGTAAAAACTAAACAAAACATTAACTGTTGAATTACTTACTACGGTTTTTTTTTTATTTAATATTATCGCAATGCAACTACCTTTTCCATGGCACACTGCTTTTTCTTACTGTTTTTTCTCCTCCATTAATTTATTTTCAAATTATAGCCAAGTAAATTGTATAATCATGAGATCAGACGATACTCCGTTAGTGACTTGTTCCAAAGTCAACTAAACAAATCAAAGCTTTCCATAATTTATAATGTGTCCATGTAAAAAGAAAAAAAATTCTAACTTCTGTGTACTAGATTTACTAACTGTGCACCACGTCAAAGCTTTATTGTTTAATATCTTCGTACTAGTTATTTTGCATTACGCTTATTCGTCGTTAAATTAATAAAACACCGATCACAGCGTAACTGATTTAAACACAAACTGTAAAACGATAATTCTCTCAGAATTTTTTCATATGGTATTCAACGACGATCACATATTAGGAGAACCCATAAGTAGGCAAAGGAAAACAACTTCGTTTTGACTGCACATGAATTTATTTACTATTTAGAATCATTTTGTCACACATTCTGTGAAACTGTATTATTTATATGTCACTTTGGCGATAAAAGTTACTTAAATCGAATAATATTGTTTTGTAGAAAATTTCAAATACATGTTTATCGTTACGCAATGAATATAAAATTACATTTTATTTCAAGTGTTAAGTCATTGTATCTAAAATATTTTTAACTATGAAAAAGTTGGCATTAATAAAATATGCCTGGACTTTAGATGTTTTTATAATTATTATTAACTAAGGTTACAATATCTTAATGAAAATGTTTTTTTTTTTTTATGCGACCCGCCTAGAATAGTATAATTAATACACTGTATACATTATAATATCTTGCTAATATAATTAATATAATATAATATAATATATAATATATAATATATAATATAATATAATATATGATCTTGCTTATAGTTTATACATTATTGTATAATATATTTTTTATGTCTAAATCAAAAATTGTATTTTCAATAAATAAAGCATTTAATTACAATTTTAGATTCTGAACGGAGTGATGGAATCTATTGATTTTACAATGATGTGTGTTTTTTTTTTTTTGTGTCTGACGACAACTTTTTTTGCAGTAAAAATGCTTCGATTTGCTTATACAGCAACTTTTCTGAAAGGAAAGTGAATATAGATGGTACTCGGGCAAGTCAAAAATGCAACTTTTTTAATACTTTTTGCAAAAATTGAAAAAAACGTTAAATAAATTACGAAAAAACTGGAAATTTTATGCAAAATCACGTTTATAAAAACTACATTTTTTTAAAATGCTCTAACTCAAAAACAAAAAACCGCAACAACTTGAAATTTTCACCAAATCTTTATATTATTGTTCAATATATATGGTTAGGTTTTCAAATTATTTTGACTTATTTTGACATATTTATAGACAATTTAAATTTTCGATTATTGTAAGTTTTTTTTTTAAACACCTATAAAATTTAATTGGCTGACCGAAAACTCTCGAAAATTTAATACAAGGTTTATAATAAGCTTAACTTATCTTCACTAGAAAATATCGGTGATCGTTTCACTCAAATTTTTTTTATGAGCTCATAAAGCTCAAATTTGTATAAAATGTGTCAAAATCACGATAATTTGCAAGCTAATAAATTGCATTATAATTCAATTTAAATATAAGAAATTACTATATAATTATATACACATTTTAGACAAACATATTAACTCCGTTCAGAATCGTTATTCGTATACAATGATATCTATAATTGCATTCAAATTTAACAAATCCATTGTAATAATGACCTATCCTATAAACGAGGTACACTCCACCCCCAACTTTACAGCAAAGCGAGGCCCACCCGTTCTTTTATTTTATTATATTTAACATCTTATAAATGATTTTAGGAACTCAATACCTTCAATGCAATTATATTTTTAGAAGGTATACATATTTTTTGAATATATTATTGGTTTTTATTTGATTCCAAATTCAAATGAATAATTACCATGTTTATCAGCTGATTTCGAATTTCTGTTGACAATGTCTACATTCGGACATACCGAAATTGGCATAACCACGCATATTCCCGGAATTCTGTATAATACATTCAAACTTAATTAAAATTCGTCTATGTGTCATTCGGTTACCTTTGGTCCGTGTCTATTCATTCAATCTTCTCCCTTAATTGACTTTCGGGACGTATACCACCAGACAAAGTCGCCTAGGTGGTAATGACTTTACGAACTATTTTAGCCTATGGTATCACAGGTCTCCGTGTCATGAGATGTTCAATGTGTTAGATTCTGAAAAGCTATTTAGAAATAACTTAGTGTGATAAGTTGGTTGTCGGGAGTATCAAATGTAACTAGGCGTACACTTCCGCATTTCTTCTGAAGGAAATCGAGCATCTAGGTGAAACTAGACTCAAAAAATTGGTATATATTTTTAATACCGACCGGTGAAACGAGATATACGTGGATTTTTTAATATACTACGTTACTGTAAAAGCATGAACACCAGGATTAGTAACAAACATTAAGATTTACTATTTGTACTTACTAAAAGCTAATAATCAAAATTTGATTCGTGTTTTTACTGGAAATTCATTGGGTACTATTCTACTATTCTACCAACCTAAGAAATAAGAATAAACGAGTAGTTTTAGGAATTGTATTGATAACATATGATTCATACACAACTTAACATGATCGATGTACTGCATCATCGCTATGTTTTTTTTTTTTTATAAATAATTTTCTATTATAATAACATTTGTTGGTTTGGAATTTATATGTTAAATAGATTAATTGGTATTATCGTATGTTACGATTATATGTACGTCAAGTATACCAATATCGTATTAGATTATGATGACTTTACGTATTTTTTAAATTTTTCGATGAAACATTTTATCTTAGCGAAACGCAACGACTGTATTTTAACTTTTACTCGTAATAAATTATTAATTTTACAACGCATTATACAATTTATGTGTCATAGGATGTACAAAACACTTTTAACAAAAATATGAATACAATTATAGTTTTCTGCTTTTATAACTACGTACGTATAATACTTATGTTATGGATAAAAGTCGAAATCAAGCAACTGTCAGAAATGTCCAGGAAAAACGTAAACTTCCCACAAATATTATAAATGAAAATTATAAATGTATAACCGATCTCGTTGTGTAGGTACTTACATCTCACTACATATATGGTTTTGTTTTTTTCTCCCAAAAACTCCGTGTAAAACTGCCACCAATTTAATTACCTATACTAAACTTTACATGCAAAACTGCGTGTTCAATCAATTGAACGTTTTTTTTTCTCGTCCAATTTATCTGCATGAAAGGGCTTGAATGAAAATTTATTCGTGAAACTCTAACACGCAATATAGGTATAATACATTTTACTATTCTTGTCGCATAAGTTGAGCAAAACTAGTAATTTAGTAGTGTAAAAGTGGTTTTATAACTCAGATCACGTTTTCTTGGAAAAACATCAAGGCAAAATTTTAATTGTAAGAACTAAGAATGCGATGTATTTTAAATAGACGCATTTAATACTAGAAGACACAATATGCATCTGTTCTGAGCAATAAACAAGAGATTTGGACGTACCGAATTTAACTTTCTTCGTACATATTAAACGCCTTAAAAGCGAACTATTTCTAATACGATCAACCTAACTTGAAATAGGTAGGTATTTGGTGGCATAGCTTTGCAGAACAAACGTACATACTTATTAATCTATTTATTATAATGTACAAAGTTTAAATACTATTCATTCATTCACTGATTTAGCTATAAAACCTATCAGCTTATTAGGAATGTTGAGATAGTGTACTTGTTACTAAGTACTTATAGAGTATTGGTAATCTCAAAAAAAAAAAATGATTCAACAATCGCATTTTTAAGGATTGAAACAGTTTTAGGCTCTGAGCTGAATGTATGGCAGAATTTTACTAATAAGACCTACCATAAAATTAAACAATATTAGGCATAGACATCAATATAGCACAAACAATTAATTTTTAAACCTTTGTAAATACCATGTGGGCCATGGTTATGTTGAAAGTTATATTTGTAAGCAATTTTTATTTTGTAATCCAGTTAAAATTATAAAAATATCCTTAAAAAACTTTTTATTTATTATATTGTAATAATATTTTACAAAATTACACTAAACTCAGATACTTCAATGATATTTAAGGCTCTGTTACCTATTGCCGCTAATACATTTTTTAAATAACCACAACTTATATTATATTCATTATTTACCAATAATTAAACGAGGTTATCATTCGGTCCACATCTAAAATATGAAGTTCATATGTCATGTGATATCCTAATTTATACTGAAATAAAATTCTACCACGGTTTAATTGTATCAATGAGTAATACGAAACAACAAAATACTATGACCGGGCTATACCTTGACTTCTCTGTACTCCTATCCAATCTTATTGTCTCGTAACTATATAGAGCCAATATTTGTTATCGATTAATATTTCATATCTGTGGACATAGAAAAAGTTTAAGAAACTGTATTCCCTTCATTTTGTATGCGACTAAATTATACTCATAAGACGCAAGAGCAAAATTTGCTAAAAATTTATAATTTTACAGCCCAAATAAATAGAAAATATTTATTTTTCATCATTTTACTTTAAGTACAAAAAAACAAATATTATGAACCAATATAGAATTTTTTGAGAAAACTACAGATATAATAATTATATGTTATTTCTTAATTAGGGTTATGAGTGAAGGGATTATGTTTGGTTTGACCGTGCTGTGTTTTTTTTAGGAGGATTGATCCCATTATAAAAGTTTATTTTTATTTAATTTTGTCTATTTGATAAATTTAGAAAGGAATTTTTTAATTACTCGACGCTTTTCCAAATTATTAATAAAAATAAAACGACAACAATTTATATATGATATGATTTTACGACAAAAATCAATTTTTTTTTTTTTTTGTTATTTAAAAACAAGTAGAAACTTAAGACATACTCTGGATATATATTAGTATTATGTGTATATTATAATGATAATATAAACTGTATTTACTATATATAAAATCAAACAAATCAAAGCCCAAAATATATACTAATATGCAATATATATATATATTATTATTTTTACTATTTTTCTGTAAAAATGTGTTTAACTGATCTGATTACCAAATTATAAAGTACATAAAGCAATATAGTTATATCAACTAATTTCAAATAAAATTGTGGATTCATCAAACATCCTTCTCTCAAAATTGTTTTTTAAAACCATTGCGAGTACAGCGACTACAAATTTAAAAAAAAAAAAAAACATTTCACTTATATATTGGACGCCCATCAATGCATCTTACCCAACTCCTTTATAAAAAAATTCAAATATTACAACAGTCCAGATTATAGATAATAGTTAAAAATCAAGAAATCAAAATAGTATAACTTCAACCGAAAAAAAATGTATTATTTCTTACTGTAATATATTCTATTAAAACATTATGAAATATTAATTTTAAAAAAACGAACATAAAAAACGTCATACAGAGAGTATGATATCCTAATACTGAGTGTATTATGTTGTTTGGACAAAATGGTTCAATATTTATTATACATTTCCTTTGATCCTTCTGTTGATTTCTCTATTCATCCCTAGTGCATAATGATGCCACTATGGTTCTCTGCATGTATAATATCAAACGCAATAACCTAAAAAATATTTTTATTTTTTTTATAAATTATTTCTCCGCATGCTTATTTATTTATTTATTTATTTATTTATATATGTTTATGTACACTGTACACATTAAACTGTTTTTGTGGTCACATTTACGATATTTTACTGCAGATTTGTTTTAATTATGTACGTCACTAGCAAAGCTAATAATTCTGATATAAAGCGTATACATAATATTTCCCTGTACACAATTTCTGCATACTGGGTTATGGGTAAAATAGTAAACATCATTTTTATACTTTTATCGTGTACGGTTGTGATCTGAAAACTTTCAAAAATATAATAAAATGATTATAAATTGAGCCGATTATATTATCTATGTTGTTGGACGTATTCAGTATTTATTAAGTTTTTAATACTTAAAATTACGGATGATAAAATGTCTATAATTATTTTTTCAATTTTAAATAAATATACTTTAGACTTGTTGGTAAATTGAAATACACCTAAAATTTAAAATTCGTGAAAATTTTAATAGGATATAACAATTGGCAATTTGAAATTCATATTGGCACTGTGTATAAATGTATAGTTGCCCATGATCTTTATTCGTTAACCAATTTGAACGGTTACAATTATTCAGTCAAAACAAATTTGTAATAATTAATAATTATTGGTCTACTTAAATTTCTATATAACGGACAGTTAAGAAATCATTAAAAGTGCCCGTTATAAATCTTTATTTATAACATATATCTTATTATATTTGTCAGATTTTTATCCATTGAACCGTTTAGAGATGTATCCGCAAATCAGGTTTTAAAATTAAAATGGGAAGAGCTGTACTTTTTCATACAGAAAAAAAATTAAAATTTTGGTTTTTGTAAATAAGACCGCGAGCCGCATACGATTATAATGAGAGCCGCATGCGACTCGCGAGCCACAATTTGACCAACCCTGTTATATTTGGATAGAAAAATATTATGTAATACTAATAATAAAATGTAAAAAATTAGTAATTAAAGATAAAAATAGTTAGGGCAACATCTCCCCCTTATGTTATAATCCCCTTAATTCAGCCCTAATATTAATCAAACGATAATACCAAACAACAATTTTAATAACCATATATTAGGTAACAATTTTGTACAATAAAATATAATGTCAAACAAAAATATTCAATTGACGTTGTACCTATGTTATCCTACATAGGTTTTGAATCAAATGTATTTTATTGTTATAAAAACATATTATTTTAACAAATTGACTGCCATGCATTTTTTTTTTTAACTTCAATTGACTGCCATGAGATTTATTTCGAGATACCATCAAGTAGTTTTTTCAAACAATTTTCAATAAAGATAACATTTCCATTTCATAGGATTTTTATTTAAAATTATACAAATTCTGTGTCTTCCTAACATAAAACAACATTCATAGAATATATATTACATTGCTGATCAATATGAAATTAGTTCACTCACCTGTTGGAAGCTAAAAAATTTACTTACGGATAAACACGAATCATTAATCTATTATAATGATTAATATATTATATTCGTTGCCTCAGTGGGCCATAAGTTTATAAAATTTATAATATTATGTGTATATCCCGATTTTTCAAGGAAAATTTTCGTTTGAACATTAAATAGTACAATACATAAATGGTTATGCGATCAATGAATTATTTTTTTTTTATTTTCTACTTCCAAGGAACGTTAATATTAGGTATTATTAAATGAGATAGCTTTTAAAATAAATAAAAACTATAAAATAGCACAAAACCTATTGGTTTCTGTAAGGTGTTTTTTTTTTTTTTAATGGTCGCATTTATCCTATAACATGCTTCAGGTTTGGTTAAAATTAGTGTGTTATAGTTTTTTTGTATTACATCCATCCGTAGACCCAATGCTTAAATAATCAATATGTACTGGCAACTTTTTGTTGATTTTAGGCTTGTTATGAAACTATTAGTATTTAGTAGGTACTGTAAAAAAATGTAAAACTATTTAAAAGAGGTTTCAAAAAATGCACAAACAACGCAATATGCTTCAAAAATTAAAAAAAAGATTTTTAATATTAATTCATAGAGCCTTGTGCTTACGACTAATATGATACTAAAATAAATTTAGAAACTGCATAACAAAATTCCGAGGAAATTTCTCATAGTATAAATGTTGAAAGGTTATTTTAAAATTAATTATTCTTAAATAAACGTATAATTTAAGTTTTACCCGGAGTTATATAAAAACATGCATGATAATTTATTGATATGACAGATTATTATTGCACTTTAAATAATACACCGAAGAAATCTTATTCAAAATCTAAATTATAATATTATACTCATTAATACGTGACGATGAGATTTCAAATAAAGAATAGTTTTGACGGGTAAATTAATATCTTGCACCTATTTTTGCTCTAATGTTTTTTTTTTTTTTATTTTTGAGGAAACACACGTGTACGGCATACATAAAACTTTCAGAGATGTGTATATAATCTACCTATATGTTGATCTTAATAATTTGTTTTGAACATATTTAAATTAGATTGAAAAACTATCTAATCTTTCTAAGGACGAAGAGGTTAACTTTGTTCGAATAATAATTTTAGAGACAAGGTAAACATTTCATAGAATTAATAATTTTAATGAATTTTTTTATTCATGAATTGTAAAAACATTATAACACTTACATTTAATATTTAAGCTTTATAAAATTCAAGAGATAGAATTAACTAACATTTATTTACAAACTTTTATTTTATAAATACAATGTTTAAAACTTTAAACTATAGCTGATACTGAAAATAACCATTATATCAGTTGAAAACAAATAAACTATTTAAACCAAGTAATTTTGGCCTTAACTATTTAAATGTGTACAATTTGATTTGATTTAATTATTCAGAAATTAATAACAATCGAACGTGTATAGGCAAGTTCATGATAATAGATGATATCGGAATAACATTGCTAAATATTCATATCCCAAGTAAAGTTGACGTTTTTACCAAAATCGATAAATTAACGAAGATATTGATCACACTTCTGAGGGGAAATCCTCTTCGTCATGATAATATCATCATAAATACTGCTGTAGCTATGCTCCGTTTCGTCATGCCTTGTACCCGTTTTACCGCCATTTATTGATTAACATGTTACAAAAAATTAGTAAAAAATCTCAAACCGAACATGCCCACTATATATACGCCATGTATATACATATGTTTTCATATTTATAGTCGTACTTGATTACCTTGTTATACACCTTGAACACACAATGAGACATGAGGAAATAAATAAAGTTAGGGCATCAATTGAATACAAACCAACAGGTAGAAGATCAAGGAGTAGATCCATAAAAAAAATGGATGGATGGAGTGCGCAAAGATCTACAGCAGTGTTTTTCAACGGCGGCGATATAACCTCACGGTGTGCGGTGGTGTACAGAGGTGCGTGAGCTCTTTTCGGGTGGTAGGGGGGTGGTGAACTCTTTTTCTCTTAAAAGCAACACACCAAGATTTATCTGTAATTGTTTCCGTTTTAATTAATTTACAAAATAAATTCATGATTATAAAATATAAAAACTAACTTTATAGAAGCAGAGTTTTGGTCGCAACAAGTTCAGCCCGTTTCCAATCCTGTTGGATCTACACAAAAACAATAAAATCTCGTTTGACGACACACGAATTCACTATCAACATATTCAGTCTTTGGATAATTATTTTTCACAATGGTTTGAAGATATTTAGTACCTGGACGTTCGTCAATGGGTCATAAATATATTTTTAAAAATCGAATCAGCAACAATACAGAATCAAGAAAAATTAATCGAAATTTTCGCTAACGATATGTTAAAAGTAATTTTTACTTATTTTGGCTTCAGTCTACTATATAAGTCGAATCTATCCTAGACTATGGGCTATCGTACAAAAATTATTTATTGCCTTCCCTTCATCTTACTTGGTTGAGCGAAGATTCAATGCGGTGAGCCGGTGACGGATCTGATAACGAAAACATTAAGTGGACTGGATATCGTCAAAATTGAAAACTTACGCCTCCATCTCACAAACTTTAAACCAAACGTAAAATAATGGCTTAGAATCATCAAACATAACCATCTCAGAACATTTCAATGAACCCCTTAGAAAAATTTATATTTACATTTATATATATATTTATTATTCAGTAATAAACATTTCAAATATACTATTTTCATTTTTATTTGAAATTGAAATATTTTATTTTTTAGGGGGGCAGAAGTTTTAAAAAGGATGAAAAGCACTGATCTAGAGAGACTACAAATAACAGATTGGGAGGAAAGAATACAGAATCACGATTATTGGATATCGGTGACGGACGGTAACATTCGAACTTGCAGAATTGTGAAGGCACATAAGAAAAAGAAAAAGAATAAGATTACCTTGCATTTTACTTAATATGCTTATAGGCATACATAATATGACAAAAGATTTTTTCTCATTGATTTTTGTAGTAACATGAAATTAATTTTAGAATGATAACTTATACATAGGTACTATATTATTATAAGTTCTAACGCGAATACCTTAATACAATAGTCTATAATTTTTCGATATTCCAAGAGATTATCAAATGATGTATGTGTTGTAACCTTATAACTAAATATTTCTAACGTTTATTAAGTCTAAAGTTTAAAGTTTATTAAGAAGTTAAATATTAATAATTCTTGATTTATTATAATAAATACAAGTTGTGCGTATACCACGGTATTACGGTAACATTATTACTAAATACTAAATAGTAAATAAGGTATTGTATCTTTTAGATCCTGAACAGAGTGTTGGAATCTATTGGTTTTACAATGTTGTGTTTTTTTTTGTGTCTGTCATCATGTTTTGAAGGCAGTAAAATTCTTCGATTTTCAGAAATTTTTAAAGTTTTTTTTTTTTAAATATCTATAAAATTTTTCTGGCAGTCCGAAAACTCTTGAAAATTTAAAACAAGGTTTATAATAATTTTTACTTATCGTAATTAAAAATTATCAGAGATCGTTTTATTAAATTTTTTTTATAAGCCCATAATTTCAAATTTGTATAAAATATGTTAAAATCGCGATGATTTGCAAGTTATTTTGTAGTTGAAAATTCATACAATTTTTTCTGTTTATACTTCAGGTTCAAAATGTTAATACTACGTTTTCCATAATTTATTCTTCAAAAAGCTATAAAACAATTTCTACTGGACTTTAAGGAACATTTTTTATGATCGTTTGAAATTTATATTTTTACAAAATTGCAAAAAATAACGATTTATTCTCAAACGAATTTAAATATTTGTTATTATTCAAAAAGTATAAGTCGCAGAAACTCGACATTTTTACCAGTTCTTAATATTGGCATTTTCTTTAAGTCACATTTCTTTAAAAATATTATACTCATTTTTAAGCAATTTATAGGCTTTTGAGATATTAGATTTTTTCAATTTATTATTTTATAATTATCGTTGATAGATATATTTCGCTTCAACAAAACACTTGAAAATTTAATAGAAGATTCTACAGAAGTTGTGTTAATGTAATTTCATAGGCACAATTATTTTTTAATAGCATCTGAAAAACAAATATTGATATAATATTTCAATTTATGAATAACGTAATATATTATATATAATATACCTATCCTAGACCAACATATCATCTCCGTTAGAATCGTTATCCGTATACAATGATACCTATCATTGCATTCAAATTTATCAAATCCATTGTAATGATCTTTCTTATGAACGAGGTGCACTCCACCCCCAACTGTACAGCAGAGCGAGGCCCATCCGGTTCTTTTTTTAATTTTAAATTAATAAATCTTCATATAGTTTTAAATTATAATATATCATTTGTTAATTTTACTACTCAAGTCTAAAATTATTTCAGAATCTTATGAATTTACAATTATTGTATAATATCTATTATATTAAAACACTTCAAGTATCATAAAACAACAATCATATATGAAATATTCATTTTCAAATTTTACACAATATTTATCATAAGAATATTGAGACATAATATTATAATTTATTGTTGATTGCCAATAACTATTATAATCATTTTATTGTTAGAAAATTCAATAATTTTATATACAACAAAACTTAATGCATAGATGTTTTCTTTGATTTTTTAAGAAACTTCTTAGTTTAACGTTATTAATTCAATTATAACAATGTTTATTATTTAATATTTCTTAAATATTTCTATTTTTTTTTTTTTCATCATTTTTAGATTGGAATTGTTTTTTTACAATATTTTCTATGTCGTCTGTGTCCTCATGTTGTCGTTTGATATTTTCTAAAATTTTACTGGCGTTTTCTTTATTTTTTTTATTTGGGAAATTCTTTTTTTCCCATTTTTTAAAAGTATCTTCTAGTTTATCGACTCTCGACTCGATTTGTCCCTCTGAAATGTATACATATATATATTTATATTAATATAAATGTATAATTGTATTAAAATATTTATTATAACAACTTTTTTTCTCATTCCATAAAATTTTAAAAATTTCTGATTTATTATTTGATGTATAAAAGTTTATGAAATATTATTTTCATAATTATTCACTTTATTCTGTTATTAATTTATTACTAATGATGGAACAAAATATTGATTAACTATGTATTGTGTCGGTAATTCAGGTATCTAGAAAAATTTTGGATGCAATATATTAGTAAGATCAAAGATGTAATGAAACATTTACATACACATGTTCAGAAAATAAAAATATCATTATCAAATCCGAAAAGAATATCATATTTTACAACAACTACAATTATATGAACTTGTGAATGAATTTTTGAAGAAATATCCATTTTACTTACATATTTTTACTATAAAACATTAAAACAATATAGTTATAACTTTATTATGATAAATTGATGTTACTAAAATCAAAGCATATATACTGCCAGTGAAGTAACCAGACTTCTTTTTGTGAGGGGAGGACTATTTCTGTTTTAATTATTTTATTTTGTTTGTTCATACATGATAATAATATTTAGCCACTATTTTGAAGAAAAACATTTAATCATCTGCATTCGTTACTGGGTATTACACTTTAATTTTTTCCGGGACTAATAATTTTTTTATTACTTAAAGAGAACTTTCAAATTTGAAAGTAATTTAAATTGTTGTTATAAAGAAAAAACTATTTTAAGGGTTTGACAGTACAAAAAAAAATCTTTGAATTGTAAATTGTAGTAATTAAATAGATTGGGAATAGGACACAGATTGTACTTTAAGTACTTACAGTTCTTTTCAAATAGTGAGTTCCAAAAAAAAACCGTTAAATAAGAACAAAGAATATGAGACATAATAGGAAAACGGGAATAATGCTCAAAAAAAAAAAACTTTAAATCGTATTTTAAATAGGAATAAGAAAAAAAACCTATGTACCTATCAAATAAAAAGTCTTGAAACCTCACAACATTTTGTAATCATCTGTTTATATAATTAGATAATTATGTATATTATACTAAAAAACAAAATAGGTAATTTATTTAGTAAATTAAAATCCATCAATCATTTTATTTTTTTTGAATTTAGTCATGTTTAAATGTTCAATATTTGTTTACCACTATTTTCACAGGAATACATAATTATCAAATAATCACAGTTTTATGATCTCAGAAATAAGTAATAAAGTCCATTTCTAGAACTGAAAATTTGTTTGTTTATAATGTACTACACCACAAGATAATAAATAATTACCTAAATGATAATTCATACATTTTATTATTTTACCTAAAATAATTCAGGTATGACGGTTGAATTAAAAAGTTATATATATTATAGTGTTTCAGCTTTACGCAGAAATTCTGAAAATGAAACGTTATTGATCGAAGCCGATTTAAGGTCATTTGTAATCAGTCTAATGCCTATATTCACCAAGACTTTTATAAGTGGGCATAACGTTCAATTAAGCTATAAGATACATATTTGAAGAAAAATAAAATTATACAATAGTATTCGTTTACAAATTATCCACCGAGTAAAATTTGAATTTTCTTTGATAAAGTGCTTTACATTTTCATTTCGAAATACTATATACAATTATTTTAAGTAGGATTCCTACTATTGAACTCATTCATATTTCTTTCAACGCAGATTATTACAAAAGCATAATACCCATGATTTGAATGATAAAGCATGTTCAAATGGTAAAACTTCTTTACAGACTACGTTAGAATTATCAGTCGTATTATTGAAAATTTAACATTTTATTATTGTACAAAAAACAGTTTTAATTCATTACAGGTAAACATTTGATAACTACTGCGATTTTATCTTTCGGAGTAAGTTCTGATGCAAAACAGTTTCGTAAAATAATTTATGATTAAATAAAGTGTTACTTATATAAGGCCAAACTAGTGCATTTCTTTAAAATTCATTGGATTATTTTAATTTGTCTGACCAATTTTTCTTCTCGAAATTATTGACCTTATAGAATATTCAGTGTTACAATAATTTATTATTAATACTTAAATTTCGCTGTACAACGAAATAATAATTTCAGAATATATGAAAATCTATCCATTACTATTGTCACCACTACAAGGTTGTGATTTAATAATCAAAGTATACAATTATAATATTATTGTTTCTCAACTATATTTTTCTTTCATGCCTATAATCTTAGTATTATAGAAATTGGATTTGGAAAAAAGTTTTAGGTGATTGAATGATTCACGTACTAACGAATTCTAAAAGGCACACGGTGCCAATATCAAAATAAAACACTACATTAAAATAGTCAAAAAACTATAATCAGTTCATGGATGTAAATATAACGTTTATTCTGTTAATGTATATACATGGCATGAAATCTACGGCGTGTGGTATTAAAAAAGAAGTATGGTAGAACTAGGTAGTGCAATCCATGTTCGTTCTCTTAGTTTTAATAAAATGGAGCGTGATAATTTGTATTTTGTATTTATTATTTATTATTTTAGGTTCTGAACGGAGTGATGGAATCTATGGATTTTACAATGATATGTGTGTTTTTTTTTTTTATTTATTTTTTTTTTTTTGTGTGTCTGACGACACCTTTTGTTGCAGTAAAAATGCTTCGATTTGCTTAAACAGCAACTTTTCTGAATGGAAAGTGAATGTAGATGGTACTTGGGCACGGAAAAAATCCAACTTTTTCAATACTTTTTTAAAAAATCAAAAAAAAACGATAAAAAAATTACGAAAAAACGGGAAATTTTACGCAAAATCACGTTTTTACAAACTACATTTTTTTAAAATGCTCTAACTCAAAAATGAAAAACCGCAACTACTTGAAATTTTCACCAAATCTTTATATAGGTGTTTTATATACATGGTTAAGTTTTCAAACTATTTTGACATATTTTGACTTATTTATAGACAATTTAAATTTTGGATTTTTGTAATTTTTTTTTTTTTAAACACCTATAAAATTTAATTGGCTGGCTGAAAACTCTTGAAAATGTAATACAAGGTTTAAAATAAGCTTAACTTATCTTCAATAGAAAATATCGGTGATCGTTTCACTCAAATTTTTTTTATAAGCTCATAAAGCTCAAATTTGGGTAAAATGTGTCAAAATCACGATAATTTGCAAGTTATTTTGTAGATAAAAATTCATAAAATTTTTTTTGTTTATACTTAAGGTTCAAAATTTTGACACTAGTTTGTCCATAAGCTAATCTTTAGAAATATATAAAAAAATGTCTACCGGACCAAAAGGAAAAATTTTATGACCGTATGAAATTTAAATTTTTACAAAATTGCATAAATTAGCAATTTATGGTCAAACGATTTTAAATATTTGTTATAATTCAAAAAGTATAAGTTACAGAAACTTGAAATTTTCACCAGTTGTTAAGATAGACATTTCCTTTATGTCATATATTTTTCAAAATAATATATTGTAGTTTTTATTGTCATTCAAAAATCATTAAAATCCATAGGCACAATTTTGTTTTATAAGCGTTTGAACAGCGAATATTGACATAAAATTACATGTAAAATATAATATAATATATAAAATTCTAGACTAACAAATCATATCGGTTTTTTTAAAATGCTCTTACTCAAAAACGAAAAATCGTAACAACTTGAAATTTTTACCTAATTTTTATATTGGTGTTCTCTATACATGGTTACGTTTTCAAAGTATTTTGGCATATTTTGACTTATTTATAGACAATTTAAATTTTCGATTTTTGTAAGTTTTTTTTTTTTTAAATATCTATAAAATTTTTTTGGCTGTCCAAAAACTGTTGAAAATGAATTATAGGATTAAATATAAGTAATTTTAATTGTAACTAAAAAATATCAGAGATGGTTTCACTCAAATTACATTTTAATTGAATTTAAATATAAAATACTATATTATTATATACACATTTTAGACAAACATATTAACTCCGTTCAGAATCGTTATTCGTATACAATGATATCTATCATTGCATTCAAATTTAACAAATCCATTGTAAT
>JAIPRK010001294.1:0-36371 GCA_025469195.1 Chaitophorus viminalis | reverse complement strand
GTTCAGAATCGTTATTCGTATACAATGATATCTATCATTGCATTCAAATTTAACAAATCCATTGTAATAATGACCTATCCTATAAACGAGGTACACTCCACCCCCAACTGTACAGCAAAGCGAAGCCTACCCGTTTTTTTTTTAAATGTGTATAAAGCATAAAAATGTATATTAATTATTGAATGAGTACCAACATGATGTCACAAAATGTGCTTTTAAATTATCAAATTGAAAACTTCTACAATTTTCGCGTAGCATCGCCTTGTATTTCGAAAAACTTCTTTTCACGTCTGCTGACACAATAGGTGCGTATTTTAAACAAAAAATAACTTCTGGTGATAACTTTGCAAATTCTTCATCATCGTTTCATATTTCTCTGCTAGATTGACACCCGATTTTTCTAGCCACGTTATGGTGTCTGTTATGCATTGTAAATTTAATAGAATTATCGAAATTTCATTTTTGATGGAGCTATCTCTAAATAATTGTTGTGCATATTGAATAGACTTTGCATCATTTGGGTAAAATGTGTCGATAACTTCTTTGACTTTTTCAAAGTTTTTGCCATAATAAAACGCGGCATCAAGCCACGTTCCCCATCGAGTAATAAAAGATTGTGGGGGTATAATTAAAATTAGACATTTTTCTTTAAAAGTACCAACCCAGTGCTTTTAAAAAAAAAACATTTTTGTGTTAAATATCAACACGGAATTAATTTTGATAAAATATTTTGTTTTATTCGGTCGAATTATATTTGTCAGGAACGTTGGCAATCGGGCAAAATCGGCATATATATCAAACATTGAGTAAAATTTAAAATATTTTATCAAGTATTTATTAAATATGCACATTTTATGTAATTACCCCAAAATATGCAATTATTATGCATTTTGATGCAAATATGCAAAAATATGCAAAAAAAAAAATTTATTGTAGAATCTACGTTTTACGAAACGTCAAAATATTTAATCAGAATTATTATACATCAAATGTAGAAGAATATGCATTTGCATAAAAATTCGGGCCCTATTTATCAGTGTTAGCTGCCCATAAAAACAATTGGATCATAAAAAATATAAGAAAAAACGATTGAACAATATTCAGCAAATAGATATGATTAATGATTAATTCCTACCTAACTCGTCCTTTAATTTCATAAAAGAAATCCCTAACCATTCTAGTCCTCTTCATTACACGTTTCCTACCGAAATAAATCTACCTGAATACCTTATTGTTTACCTGAGTATGTTCCTAAAGTATCGAAAATATTTTTCAAGTACAATTTGAATTTATCGCTGTTCATGATAGAATCGAGTACAATATAATTGATTTCCTTCAGTTGTTGTACCACGGTATCAGACATTGTACCATATTTCGATTGTAACATATCTCCTTGCGATTTTAATCTTTCTTTGTGGACCATGGCGCGTTCTTGCACATTTTTATTGCGCTCTTCCGTTGCTTTTCCTGCTCCGGTTAGTTCAATACACTGAAACAACAAAAAATGAATAAACAATATTTACTATAAACGTCCAATTGTGTATATTTCTATTATTCAGGAATAAAATATAAAAATATTAATATGTTATACGTTTTTTTAAGATCGTTTTTTATAAATCTTATAACCATATGATATCGTGTCACACAAAATATTTTGGGAGCATTTACCTATAGGCACTTGTGTAGATATTTAAACTGAAATTCGAGATGCTTACGAACAATTTTTCACATATCAAGTGGCAAAATATGATAGTTAAACATTTTAAAAAATCAGTATTTTTATGGGCATTTACAGAAAAAAACTCAAACGATATAAAATTTGCAAATGTATTCTTTTAGGTATGATTTTATAAAAAATTTACAAACATTTCAAGCCCGATCTGTTCAGTAATTCCAACTGGGCGATGATGAACCAGTCAGCCAGTCGATCAGGACAAGTTATTATATATAAATGCAAATAGATAATTTCATAATTTAATTATTTAATATTATATATATCTACTGTAGACGTAGTAATCAACAACGATGGAGACATTACTTACTAGTTTGTTACACGCCCAGCGCATGTGAACAACAACCTTATAATAATATACGAAGAATACTGTGACGGTCACAAGCCCCTAAAATAGACCCACCGACTTTTACCAAAGACTCCTAATCTGTACCAACGTTTTGCAAGTAATTTTAAAGTGACCCTTCCCTAAACTTCATAGGATTGACAGGCTGGGTGGGCTAACTTCAGAACATTAAAAATGTTTATAGGTTTCCATGGTGACTGGCAAATTATGAAAATAAATTAGCAATTACTTGCTAATTACATTGGATCGTTTAATTTTCTAAGTTCTATGATAATATGAGTGGGCTACCTTTAATTTGCCCATCCATCCAGTTGCTCTATGAAAGTTAGGGAAGGGGTGACTTCCAAATTTTAATTTTGCACTTGTAAATGATTGCAATTCACTTGCCTAATGTTGGTACACATTTGAAAATTTTTAATAAAAATCAACATCAGTGACCTGACGGTCAAGGTACTACTGTGTATAAACAGACCGAAGGCTATTATAGGTTGTCCATACATACGCACATGGAAAATGTCATTAGCAGTTACCCACTCGTAACGCATCGCGATACAACATAACGATAAATGTGTTAATATCACGCCTGTATATAGTATGGTTGTGTAACGAAGCATTATACATTATTGATGTCTGTGAGGACAACATTGTCTCTAAAAATCAGCTAGTTTTTCCTATGATCCTGTAGCGTTATCTATACTTCAATGGAAAATAAAAATGGTCTACTCGTAATAGTGAATTATTATATAATATATAATATATTGTAATGAAAATGAGACAATATACTTATATAAAAAATAATGAATCTAAACAGATTAATAAGGCAAAAAAAAAAGTTGTCCAAATTAATTTTAACATAATTATTTTATATACCTAATTAAAAATTCATAGTAATTAAAAATTAATGTTAAAAATGTATTAAATTTAACTATAATGAAATATACATGATCGTAAAAAGTAATAAATTAATATTTAGTTTATAATTATGTAAAATTATTTTCTTTTCTAATAATACTGCCTATATTCCCAACTATCTACTTATAGTAGATTATATTCTATTTATTCCAATATTGCTTTTACATACTAGTTGCATAATAAATACACCGGGAGCGCTGTACCATCATAGGTATTTGATGGGAACATTCGGATACCACTTTTTGTCGTTCGTTACGCAATCATACTATCACAGTCGTGGTTTATATAAAAAAAGCTACAACAAAGCAAAAATACGATTACACCCTATTTCTGATAACGCATTTATATATTATAATATTATATACACAGGACACACAGTGCGCATATTCCATTACTCGTAACGTTTTTGCTGACGTGTTTGGAATGAACTATTGTTAGTATATAATAGTATAAGACTAGAAAAATAATATACGTTAAATGGCCCACCGTCGCCTATTAAGTATTCATTCAAAAAATATGACTCACATTAAACCTTATGAATTATGAATATTATATAAAGTGTTATTGAATGGCTTGTGTTTGTAAATTACACGGAAGCAATCAATAGATTGATTTTTGATTTTCAAAAAAAAAAGTTCCTAAAATCGAGAACTTACTAAGAACTTTAACTAAGCAGTTTATTAATACATTTTCTATGGAACACGTTTTAATCTATAATTATAATAATATATTTCTTTTAATGGTTTTAACAAGAGAAAATTCAGTTTCTACATTTTTTAAATTAATATAAAAATAAAATAATATGAACTTCGAGAAATATAGACTCAAAGAACGAATATGCTACGGTATCACAAACTTACCCTCCATTTTAATTGTTAGACAAACTATATTTTGTTATAAAAACTTTAGGTATTTCCAGATGATGGGTGACGTTTCTAAGAAAAAAAACTCGTCAATCGATATTTTAATTCGTACAGTACGTGGAGAAACCCGTATGTACATGCGTAATTGTAAACAATAAAATATTATGTAATTCGTGTAAAAACTCACGTTCAGGGCAAATATCGCAAAGGATATCGTTAAAATCGTCCGTACATGTACCATTATTATTAGCTGTCGTTTGTTCACCACTAAACTATAGACAATATTGATGAATTTCTGTATACCCGAATTCACTACACTGCGCGGTTGGTGAGTATGTAATATAATAATATTGTTGTTGACGAATTATTGTATTGTTTTGTTGTACTTTTCGGAAAATAAACGATACGACATAAGGGTGCATGTAAACACTCGCGGTGTTTACGAGTTTCGAATACAAGTAAAATAATTACGATAATTGAGCACATATGGTCGCGCACGTTGATTATAGAGGTTAATACTTGTGTTATTTTTTTCAATAGAATTAGAGAATGCTATCCATGAAAAAAACTTTACATGAAAATGGTTAGTTATAATATTAGTAATATTATGTTGTAGTGCAGATAATGACGGAATGCAGAAAACCGAAAAAATGAGCAATTAGAGAAGGGGTTATTTTTTCGATTATTACTCAAAACAAACTCACGATGAAAAAATTATTTATAACGGCTATATTAAAAATATTCAATTTTCACGAAAAGAAATTGATTGAATAAATTATTTTCATACAGATATTTGAGTATTTTTATCAGTTTATTAAAAATCTGGGCGGTGGTTGTTTGGACGAAGGTAATAATTTTTATCAAATAATAGTCCGTTTGAGCGACTATCATTTGTACCGTTTGGGCGAGTGAAATTATTTTTACCTAATAAACATTTCCTAACTATCAGTTAATAACATGTATGTTTCACTTAGGCCAAAGTTGGTACCTATAGGCAAATAGTAAAATATAAAAACTTATCGAAAGCGTATTTAATTAAGGATACTGAAGTCGGATTGTGGCTCCACTTTTTTCGGTCTATCATTTTTGCCACCAGTCGAAGTAGGAGATGCATTTACTGAGTTGTTATCAATTATGCCAGCTGACAATGATTGTATACAATTTGCTGATTATGTCTTTGACACCTACATAGACGAAAACTCAGAGTTCCCCCCTCATTTGTGGGTGTCATCACCAATATTTGACCATCTCAGAACCACAAATGGACCAGAATCATTTCATTCTCACTTTAACAGACAATTTTAAACACAACACTGTAATGATGTGCGCATAAGCTATCATATCTTCTAAATTTAAAATATATAATAAAATAATTATTATAATAATTATTATCAATTAAGATTAAGAATATTATACAAATACTAAATAGAATAAAATATAATGATAAGTTATTACACACACACACACACACACACACACACACACACACACAACATTAGATATAAGGAGCTAAATTCTCAGTACTAGGGCATCAGTGTATTTACTGTCCTTTTAGCATAGACGTTCAGGAGCGAGTATAAGAAACTATGCAAATCATTTAAGCAAAAGGACAGAAAAGTGTATATTAATTATAGAATATTATATGTATATCATTGTGACTATTGTGTGTTAAGTTTAATAAAAAAACAATTGTAATGAATTAAGAAAAAGAGTCTCATTATTTTAAAATAAAGAATCTATTCCTCTTGTATATCAGTCGCTGATTTCAACAGATAAGTCGTTACAAGGATCGGAAAGGTAATATTATTAAATTACAATTTAATATTAATCCACCACCATCCCTTATTTTTAATCCTTACAAAGTGGCGCCCAACTAGGTGGCTCTCCCTTCAATGATGTGTGTTTTTTTTTTATTTCTTTTTTTTGTGTCTAAGGACATGATTTTCGGTAGTAAAAATGCTTCGATTTTCTTAAACAGCAACTTTTCTGAAAGAAAAGTGAATGTAGATGGTACTTGGGGAAGTCAAAAATTCTACTTTTTCAATACGTTTTAAAAGCCTCGAAAAAAACAATAAAAAATTACAAAAAAATGAGAAATTTTACGCAAAATCACGTTATTACAAAATACATTTTTTTTAAATGCTCTAACTCAAAAACCAAAAACCGCAACAACTTGAAATTTTCACCAAATTTTTATATTGGCGTTCTCTAAATATGATTAAGTTTTCAAAGTATTTTGAAATATTTTGACTTATTTATAGACAATTTAAATTTTCGATTATTCTAAAATTCTTTTGGCTCACTGAAAACTCTTGAAAAATTAATACAAGGTTTATAATAAATTAAACTTATCGTCACTAAAAAATACCGGAGATCGTTTCTTTCAAATTTTTTTTACAAGCCCATAAAGCTCAAATTTGTATAAAATGTATCAAATCACTATAATTTGCAAGTTATTTAGTGGATAAAAATTCATAAAATTTATTCTGTTCATACTTAAGGTTCAAAATTTTAACACTAGGTTATCCATAAGCTACTCTTCAAAAATCTTTAAAAAAATATCTACTGGACTTAGAGGAAACAACTTTATGACTGTTTGAAATTTAAAATTTTACAAAATCGCATAAAATAGCGATTTATCCTCAAACGATTTTTAATATTTGTTATGATTCAAAAAGGATAAGTCGCAGAAACTTGAAATTTCTACCAACTGTTTAGATTGGTATTTACTTTATGTCATATATTTTTCAAAATATTATAATGATTTTTAAGCTATTTATAGGCACTCCATTCAGAATCTAAAAAAAAAAGAATAAAGTAACATAAATATCATGTTGAGGAAGAAACCCAATGGTAACACCTCCTTTGCCTATTTAATAGTGCTCTACACCATTTACGCTTTAGTTTGCGTGGTGGGTTTTTTGATAGAGTGAAGGTGGACATGTGTGATATTAAAGTATTGCTATGTGTGGAAACGTATTACATTGTTTTGGCTAGTTGTTATTTTGAAATCACCTTATAAGGTAAAGTTTGAAACGTACCAGCTAGGGGGCTTTGGTTACTAACCTTAGCGAAATTGATTGAAAAGCCTGAATTAACCTGATGTTCGAGGGCTTGGCCGGACCCCTGATTGCTATTCCATAAGACAAGACTAGTCTTATAATTGATTTATATATAATAAGTTTAATAATGATATTATTAAAACGAAATGCTTGACGTTATTATGTTTAATCCCTCCACCAAGCCTTTACGTGATTGGTTATTATTCGTTTTAATTCGTTCTAGTATAGCAACTCATTATAATTAATAATGTACAGGTGAAGGAGTGCTTTGAGAAGTGATGTATTAATTTTTCAGATATCTTCTATTGCGGTAAATTATATTGTGTTTAAATAATAATGCCAGTCGGTACGAGTGAAGTTAAACAACTTACTGATCACATCGTGTATGAAACGAATACTAATATAGTAAAATAAAATGTACCAATATGTCGTGGCGCGTTATGACTTAATTCCCCTCAACTGTACAGTGCGCAAATCTTGTATCTATAATCTAAATAGATTTAAAATCACGAAATCACGACGCAGTGGCCCAATGATTGGGCGTCGACAGTTGGCGTGTAGTATCGTGGATTAAAATCTGTACCGTTGGATAATTTTAATAACTGGCAATTTTACACTTATGACACGCCAACTTACTTAACTGAGGTACGTAGGTATTTTTAAAAACCTGCACTAAATAAAAAAGAGGCGATGAATATTTATCCTTCACACACAGGGCACTATATATATATATATATATATATATATATGTATATCGTGTGATTCAATGGTGAATTTAGCAGTGGCAATAGACCGTCTCCCTAAAAGTTTCTGTAATGAAATTGTATATTAAGCATGGATCAAAATGTCCATCTGAAGCATACGCCATTTTGTCGGAGAATATAGTCCACGATATTACTATACTGAAATGTTCTCTGTATCCCTGGATCGGTATCGTTGGAATGGTAGGTATACAATATTTGCAGTGGCCGCTGGTGGACCAAATAAAATATGTGGTAAGTTTTTTATAAATCTAACTGATAACACAGAAAGGTAGTAGCAACACATATTAAACGTATTGTTGATCCAAATGATCTTTAATAAAACGTTTTGGCTGACATAAACATTGACGTAATTTATTATTATTAAATTCATACAAGATTACAATTGTCCGTTTTTTTTATACATAATTATTGGATGAAGCTAAGCTTTTAATATTAATTATTCCAAATTTTGTCCCACATAAATTTAAAGGGTGAACAAAACAATTCCAAGGATTTCAGAAGAAGATTACCGAATCCATTGGACATTTGTCTTGAATCGTGCGTTTTAAAAACATTTCATGATTTTATAAATATTTTTTTTAAACTTTTTAAGTCTATTTGTTACAGTTTTATATTCATATTTTTTATTGTTACGGTTTTTGGAAAACAAAATCATTGGTAGATATCTAGAAAACAATGATGTTGTATTTTTTTTTCAATAAATAGTTACAAAACTAGTTAATAATAATACCAAATCACATCAGTAAAAAAATATTTTATCTAAACTCATAAGAAAATATTATGATTTATATTGGAAGACCATTGTATTTTTTGCCTCTTGTCTTGGACGAAGCTAATGTTTTGGTGTTAGTTATTCCAAATTTATTCCATATAAATTTGAAGGGTGAATAAAACCATTTCAAAGATTTTAAAATGAGATTACCGATTCCTTTGGATACCTGCGAATTTTGCTTTATTTTGTGTAGATCTTTTTCAACGTGCTATGTACGATAAAACAAAAACATAATAAAAAATCAATTTAATTTTGCATATTAGTGTAAGCCAGAAGCCTTATACTATAATAAACATTATACAATATTATTATAAAACTGTTGAAACCAACCTCTTATTGAAAACTAGTAATTTGTAGATACGTTAAATTTAAATTCCTCAAAAATATTTTTTTTAAATATTTTATTTTAAAGTATCAATAACCATATGGGTTATCTGTCCAGTAAACGTTTTATATACCTGTATATCTTATTTGATCATTGATTTACACTTTTATACGTTAGAATCATTAAGTTAAGGCTATTTATTTCAAAAACTGCAGACTAGACAACATTATACTATATTTTACAGTCTTTCTGAAATAGTTTAAAATGTTTAAGTTATTTTTTGTATCGAGTTAACAAAAGTAACATAAATTAACTTTTACGATGTAAATAAACAATTAAATATGACAAATAATAGTCTTGATATTTCTACGAAAAATCATTCGAACCATTTCAATTTTAATTTTTCAATTCATCAATACCATACTTATTTGTTGAAATTTGATTATTGTACACATAATTTTAATAATGATTAAGTATATAAAATATATATATATATATAATTAGTATTATAATTACTAAATACTAAAATGGTGCCCTATGTTTTGTCTAAATGCTGTCAAAAGTTACTTTCCTATATGACATCAGATATTGTGCAATTTAATCTAATCTATAGTATATTTTATATTATACCAACTGAAGCTCGAGTTAAGAAGTAATAGGGGAACCCATATTATTCTGGCCTCAATAATTGGAATTAATGAAGTATCTCCGATATTTCTATAAATTATTTCACTATAAATCTAAGCATGAAATAAATTATCTCAAAAAAAATAAATAAATCAAGGATTATAGCCTACTTCATTTTTATCAATGTAACATATTATTTATCAATTTTAATTTTTAAGTTTTCATAAGATCATTTCCGAAAACTTTTTATTGAAATTGTGTGTGATAAAGGATATATAGACTTTTACATAAAGAAATGAATTAAAATCAATGTTTATGCCTTTGAATAAAACTTTCAAAACTCAAAATAGTTAAGAACAAGTATGAACAAGAAAATTGTATTACATTTAAGGAAACAATTGATAAATTAAAACATTTTCATTAATTTATTAAAGTAAACAAAAAAGTATGTTTATTGATATTAATTATGATTACTATTTATAATAACTATTTATTGAATTATTTTATCATGTAGGTGCTCAGACGCATCTTATAAAACTTTAGTCTGCTTGCGCCTAAAAATGTTTTAATCTGGGATTGCATATTATGAGCGAATATAATTACATAAATCACGATAATCGGTATAAGTAAGCATTAAAAATGATTTTGATTTTTTATTAAAATTACCTCTGTAGTTGATCTTTCCACAGGGGTAAAATCCTTTACTTTGGGTTTGAACGCAAATGCGGTCCTAACTTCTCTTGTTTTGACACTTTCCTGGCAATTTTTGTGCTATATAGGTTTGACAAAAATAAAAATGCAATATAATTATCTATAAATAATCGAGATGCTTAAATTGATATAAACATGCCAGATTTATTAGTAGAGAAAAACAATCAGTAAATTATACAAACGATAATATTTACAGGGATTTTTGGAAGGCCATTTGATTTTATGTGTACAAGGAAACAGAGTTGTAATATTTAAAACTATTTATCTTAAAGGTTAGTTTAAGCATTGATTAAATATATTTAATCAAACAAAATTGTATTCAAAATGTTTTGAACAAAAAAATAACAACTATCGATTAACTTTTTTATTTTATAATTATTATGAGTTATTATATTGTTCAATATTCAAATTTATAACATTTAATTAAATTTGACTACATTTTACTTTAATTCTAGCTAGGTTGTTATTTTGGTGGTCGTAGAGATTCTGGGAACACATAATTTTTACGGGATCACGCTTTTTAGAAACATTTCGTATTTTTCGAAATATTTTAATGACATCTGTGTTGTTCATAGGCCCTTGAAAATTTTGATTAATAGTTCTACTTCTACAATTCTACTACTATATCCAGTCATATTTATAAATATAAATTTGAACATAAAACCTCTTGTCTCTACTCTCTTGGCTCTTTCTCTCTGAATTGTTTTATATTCTGAACGGAGTGATGGAATCTATTGATTTTACAATGATGTGTTTTTTTTGTGTCTGACGACATAAATAAGTGGCTTAAAATCAATATAATATTTTGAAAAAAATATGACATAAAGGAATTGCCAATCCTAATAGCTGGTAAAAATTTCAAGTTTCTGCGACTTATACATTTTGAATTATAACAAAAATTTAAAATTGTTTGAGGATAAATCGCAATTTTATGCAATTTCGTAAAAATTGAAATTTCAAACAGTCATAAAAATTTGTCCTCTAAGTCCGGTAGAAATTTTTTAAAGATTTTTGAAAAGTAGTTTATGGACAACCTAGTGTTAAAATGTTGAACCTTAAGTATGAACATAATAAATTTTATGAATTTTTATCTACAAGAAAACTACACTCATTTTATATTTGATTCAATTTGTCGTGTACCTACTTTAGGATAAAAATAAACTCACCTTGATGAAATAAATTACCAAAACTATTGGCAATATAATATTTTTGGTGAAAATCATTTTTGGCGTTATACAGGCTATCCTGTTTGACTTTCTAGCTATTTATTATTGAACTCAACTTATAAAAATGGTATAATGGTAATAATCTAACTGACAACTAACAAACAAAAAGTATTTTATGTAGTTATTTAAGTAATACTATTTGTGTCATTTTATTTTCCCTGTATAGTAACTCATAATGTATAATTATACAGTTGCACAAGTAGTACTGAGTAACAGGTTTGAGGTGAATAATAATAATTAGTGTATTAATTATACAATAGTTTGACGGGGGGGGGGGACAAAAATTACAATTAGGTATAGGTACCTAATTATGATGTACCTATCTACCAGAAGCGTAAGAATAATCGGTTCAATGCTCCAACAATATTTGACTGGAGAATATGAGTATAATACTAATAGGCAGTTTAGATGTAATAATATGTAAGTAATAAATTATTCAACTTTATTCTACTACATACTTTTTCCTCGATACATCTCGTGTATTACACGTACCTATAAGTGATTTGTATTTTAAGAGGGGATATTATTAGGGCATTCACAATTAGATTAAACTAACATCATCAATTAATGTTTAGTATATCCATATATCCTAGTAAATAAATGCGTATAAAAAAAATGTATACATGCTTCGTGTGTGTTTCCAACCGTAAAAAAAATGTCCAAGACACACCATGCTATACGATGAAAACAATTTTTCGTATGGACAATGTTCAACATTTTCCCGTCGAGAAACACATAAATTTGGAATTTTAAAATCCAGCCGTCAGTCGATTCATATGGAATCGATAGCCTTTAAGTGCATTTTGATCCAAGAGAAAACCACTGTTTTATTAGTAGGCCAGCTAAGACTACGTCAGATCGCGGACGATGGAACTGTGGCCCACACGTATGTCCAATTCTTTTGTTCGTGTACAAATCAAGAAATTTGAAATATGAATTGTAGTGTCTAGCTTTCATTGAGGGTGCAAATCGATTGTTGATTGCCGTTAACCAGTGACGGTTCGTGGGTGCTAGTGGTGGAGGTGTGACTTTAAATCTAATACCCCTAGTTATAGGTATAATATAGTATAAGAAAATATGGCGTTGGGTACTTATTTTATAACCAGTATAAATTTGATGACCGATTTTGTACGACGATGACTTCACAAGGCCGGGAATTGTGTGGGGGGTTCGAGTTTCTTTACATGACTATGAGACAACCTATAGTATCTAATAATCTTGCATTTTGATTTTTCGTGATTTTGACATCGCGACCAAAACACTGATTAACTAGAACTGTTTGATCTTATCTTCGAAGACCATGGTACAAATAATGAATTTCTTAGTCCTAAGAGATTTTAAAATTTTTGAGGATTAATTAACACAGAATTTGTATAATAAAATAAAATTCGGATTGTGCAAAAGTTATCCTTAATCTCGGAATATTAATCTTTTTTTTAAATCTATTATTATGACTATCAGACTATAAGTATAATTCATTATAAAAATAAAATAAATAATACTTATATTGTTTTTTAGAATCAGCTTATAAATGTTACATAATAAAATAAAATTCATGAATTTAGACTTATAAGTATTAGTTAAACTAATGGTCATGATTCTCGGAATAAGGAGGGGGTTAATGTGTCTAGCAATAAATACACACCACGTTTCTGTTGGCACATAACTCATATATCTGGTTATCTGAATTTTCGCAATGATCTTGAAAATGTTTAAAAATTAAGTCGCATCAGTTTAAATAAAAAGTTAATGGTGTATGTATAAACCATTGAATAGCATTTTCATATGTAGTATACACCATTTTATCCCAGCATTATATAAAATTATATATACATATATATATATGTATTAAGAAAACATTATGATATAAATTTCGCAATATTACTACTGGAACTTTCTGTGTAAATATTAATTTCTGTATCCTTTTGCATTTAAATCAATATATTATCATTCCAAATGCTTTGTATAGCATAATAAATACAAAATAATTTACAAAATAAGAAACTACATTAGTAGAAATAACTATTACGTATCACAACTATTATATGTACTAGGAAAAAACTAAAAAGTAATACTGCCAATTCCAAATATTTGAATTTAATTTAATTTAATTTCATATAAATTTACTATAACAATAACACATGATATCATTCAATAACGTCAATTTTATTCAAACCGGTACATAATAAAAAATTGAATTAATATTATGAAAAATCACATCTTATATATTTGAGTATTATACTTGAGTCTTTGAGATGAAATATATTATTATTGAATGCAAAACATAAGCCACATTTATAATTAAGGCAATGTCCAGTAAGTATATAAAAATTGACTGCAACATATACATAGTACGTTATCAGGAGAAGAATCGATATCACACTCATTGACATTTGTATTTCAACTTGAAGCTTGGCAGATACCTCCACATTTACGAATACATTCTAGTCTTTCAATGTAATTAAAAATTCATAATTGATGCAATCGGCAATCAAAGGAAATTCAAATTTTGCGCACGAGTACATCATTGTGTCGCAGAAAATTATAATTGCTATCACGAATGAAATGTTTTTTAAATTTTAATTTTTATTGTTGTGATTTTGTTTGATTTCAAAAAATTCTGAAGTTCACAGTTATAAATACTGAAATAACTGTAATAATATTATAAAAAACAATGGTTCAATAACGGTCAAAATAATCACAAAAATTGTATAAATAATTTTAGATTATCACATTTACTGCATACAAGTTTACCACGTTCTCCCTAATATAGTTGTAGCCTGTAGGAAAAAAAATATTGATTCTGTGTTGTTTGCTCAATTGTTACGATTTTCAATTTTATTAAAGGCCATTATTTTTAAACATAAAAAATTCGTATGCACAGATACCAATTATGTAAACACAATTATTATTTATTATTATAATTTTATCATACTACGTCTGAACATCAATGATTCATAATTTATTTATATGTCGACTACCCAATAAATTTTACTATATGAAAGTATGATAATGGTGGATATTGTTTGTTAAAATAGTTAAAAAATGTCTAAAATAATTAAGTGCTCATTTCAATAATAGTCGTTCTCTATTGTTGGAATTGGAACGGTAGGTATACAATCTAGAGTGTTGAATTACGAGCCAAATAGAGGCAATAATGTACAATTAATAAATCTGATCCCACACATGTAGGTAGTATTGTAGTAACACCACGAATTGCTACTATATTGCTAGATATCTTGGCGACTTGGTTATCATCGGCTAAGAGGCTATGCTTTCCGTGTTAATTATTCTAAATTTATTCCAAACCTATTTGATAGATAAGCAAAATATCCTTATGATTTCAAGAAAAGATTAGTGATTACATCGGACAATTCAATCTCTGAAATTAAAGAAATTTCCCAAGGTAATGAAGAAAGTTTTAGACGAGTAAACTTCATGATTTATAATCAAAGATTGATATGCTAGTTGAAGATGGCCAATCTAAATCTGATGATATATTTGAAGACCACAACTACAATAGTACCACAGAAAAATATTGCATAGTTTATTATGCATGTCGGTTTATTTCAAAAAAATTGTTTAAAAACAATACATGCTTACATGATTTGAAATTTTCTAACACATATGTGGATGTACCAGTAACTGAACTTGTAAACCAAAAACTAAAGGTGGCTCAACCCACCCTAATATTCATTGATTTTATTTATCAAGTAGTGTGGGACAATAATTTATAAAATATTTTGAAAAAAAAAATTTGATTGACTTATAGAAATTATTTTTTAGAAATATAAATTTACATTTTCATGTATACCTCATAACAATCATATTCTTTTGTCCTATCGTTAATTATCTTGTCATGCACATGTATCATTTTACTAATAAGAAAGAAACAATAGCACAAAAAAAGTAACTGGCCAAATTATTAAATTTTTAACTTAGCTCTTATAAATGTTGCTGTAATAAATATTTAAAATTTAAAATTATCCTGTTTTTACTTTTAAAAAACTTTTTTCTTAAAAACTGTGTATATTAGTTTATGTAGCACTTAATTGTTATGTTAGTTTTGCATACAGATGAATTTCACACAGTAAAATATATATATTGAATTAATCGTAATCGCTTGTGATACTTAAGATCCGGATTTTCTTGTTTTATCCAGGAGCCCTTATCTTGTTGAGCTGTCTCCCTGGTAGTTGCAATTTGCATTAATGATGTATATGTCACTCCAATTTTCGACGCGTCTTCTTCTAGGAGACAATCTTGTATCGCTCCCGAACCCATTCCGACCACAAAAATAGCTCTGATTACAGTCGACAGTTTTGAAGAAAATCTGCACTTGGAAGCAAGATTTTTGACTCGTGCACCCCATTGACACACTGATTCGTCTTGTCTTGTTTTGGCATTGTAAAATGTATACCTGGCTGCGAAATATGATTCCACTGGCCCGAAGTATTTAATTAAACTTGCCATTAATGTACCGTATGCTACATCATCTGGTTTGCTTGGGACACATATACTAAATAAAACTTTATGTATATCTTCACTGACTGAATAAAGCAATATGGCTCTTTTTTGAATATCGTTAACGATTGTCTTTGCCAGGAAGAAATTATTCAATTTTGATTCGAAAATGGTGATATTTATACCTATCTCAAATATACCCGGAGAACCAATTATTTGATTAAAGTTCATTTTGTTGTCTGTAGTGTTCGTCATTGTGTATTAATATGAATACTTGAGTAATTATTTTCCTCGTCGCCAATTTGTCGTATTTTAATGTATAATATGATACTGTAATATAAACATACGAGTGTAGTCCTTTCTTTATTGAGGTGAAAAATTTACTGATGATTATAATGATATTGAATAATAAACAAATAAATCCCTATAAGTGGACAATCCCCACCCGTCGAACATATAGTGTCGTGGTTATTGTATATAATAATTAATACTGAATATGCTGAATATGCAACAGTAGCTTAGGCATTTTTGTTTTTTTTTTTTGCTTTTCAATTTATTGGTTTTAAAGTTTACTTAACGTTAACTTTAATTATAATTATTTTTTAATTATTTAGATTACGTGTTTACATTATCATAAAATCCATAGAAAAATATTACTGATCAGGCATGGATTCAAGGGGGGTTGCTAGTAAGTTTTAGCACTCCCTTGGCATGTTTTTTCCTGAAAAACCAATATAAGTTCTTTAAGCTTATAGATAACCTAGTGATAAAATTGTTAGTTAAAATTAAATTATAATATAAAAAAAAGCAAATTAGTTTTTGGAAATTAATACAAAAACGTACCTAGATAAGAAGTTATTTTTATTTTTATAATTTAAACTTTATATAAATAAATAAACAGAACAAAATAAGTAGTACTAGAATATGATTAATATTAGTGGTTGTGATTTAAAATGATTTTCAAATTTTTCAAAATTATATTTCTGTATTCTATAATAAGACAATGTATAAACAATTATTTTAATTTTGGTATTACAAACTACTGAGTAAAATGGTAATATAAAATTTTTATGACATAAATACGTTATATTTTTAGTTATGTATACCATAGTATGAGTCCAAAAATGTGAGTTTGGTAAATAAATACCAGAAATTAAAGTATTTTCTTTATTACATAGAATACAAACTACTTATATTTTATCATAATTTACAATAGGGATTTTGAAATAAGTTCTATAAAAAAGTGGTCCAACAAACTAGCTTTCATACTTGTTTATTGAATATAACTGGTAACTTACAAAATTCAAAAATTTTATTGATGACAATCAATAAAAATGTGAGATTGTGCAGCGGGAAGTTAATTGACAACAAATTTATGTTATTGTTTTATTTTATTTTATTTGAATAAACACCCTTATGGGTCTAGTACAATAGTAATCTTATCAGTCCTATATTAACATTCATACAACTAATATTGGTACATTATTAAAATGGTATAATTATGATTTAACAAAACAGTAGATTCATGTATAATTATAACAAGACAAAAATTAGTAAATAAAGTTTAAATAAGTATAATGAATATATAAAGAATCTACGAGTATGCTTGAAAATCTAATTACGAATTATATGGTAGAAATTCAAAAAAATTTTAAATGGTTGGAAAACAAAGGTTTGAAGGATATATAATCTTTCAATTTAATCAAATCACAATTTATCATTTCATTACACTCTTTGGTTATACGATCAATGAGATTATTGTTACCATAGGCTATACGATAAAATGGAATTTCAAACGTGGAGTAATAACGCGATTGAAATTGAAAAACATGTAGTTTTAATGACTGGAATAGTTCAGGACAATATATTGTACTGTTTAATAAAAAACAAATGTGAGCATACCTTCACCTATTATTAAGAAAATTTAAAATAAGAGTAGCCTGAATTTATGAAAGAGATACTAACTCGGATGGGTTATTGAGTCGTGTATTACGGTCATAAACAATGAAACATAAAAATCTTCTTTGTGCTCACTCAAGTGTTTCGACTAGTCCTGGTTTATTTTAAATTATTGAGCTGTATTCTAATGTAGGTTTAACTAAAGATGTAAACAATGTTTTTAGTCATAGTAGTTCATTTCTAAATTCTTTGGTATTTTTTAGATTTAAATCCAAGACATCACAGAGCTTTCGCACAAATATGATCAACATGAGAGGAAAATACTAAAAGCATTTGGAATACCACTCCAAAATCTCGAACAATAAAAATGTCCTCAATATGATGATGTAATCTATACACATGCTCAGTACGCATGTGTCGCCTATGAAGTATTTAGTTAAAAAATATTTGGACTTCATGGAAAAATACCAACATTTTCATATATATATATATATATATTTAAATTTTTGTCACATAATAATAATATTAATTTAAATATTAAATATTTATTAGTATATTTGTTTACTATTTCAGAACAAAAACATCATACAAATAATGTAAAAAATTGAGAATTTGGTAACAGAACGTATAGTAATCGCTAAACGTTCAACGATACTATCAGTGCCATCTATCGAAAAAATATTAAAACTTATAGAAATACTTATCTGTTTGTCTGCGGACCAAGATATAGAAAAAATTTAAATAGAATTTCATCAAAATTACATCATGATTTTTTCTTATGAAGGGCATCCGCAACTATTAAAAAATTAAAAAATAATTGTGATCTGAATATTCTAACCAGAGTATGGACATATGGTGTCGGTGTGCTACTGTACTTTTCAATAGTCATTTTTTTCAATTTTGTACGATTTATGAAATTAAGCATAAGAATATTTATTTAATAATAAATTGATAAGGTTTTGATGATTTACGAACGAATAAAATAATTTAAATTGTTTATGTCTATAATAATAAAACTATGAATTATGATGTAGATAAATAGATAATTAAGACAGTGTAAACATGAAACTGTAGAGACGCCGGACCAGCACACAACAGCGCCACCGTTCCATATTCTATATGATCATAAGCCAGCATTTTAGGCCTTTAGATGTAAAAGTCTTATTACTTATTAGATATTTTCTATTTATCTATGGGTACAGTATAGTGACTATAATAAGTAAATGTAAATATTTATACAATAAACTAAAATTATCCTATTTAT
This sequence comes from Chaitophorus viminalis, assembly GCA_025469195.1. Taxonomy (NCBI): domain Eukaryota; kingdom Metazoa; phylum Arthropoda; class Insecta; order Hemiptera; family Aphididae; genus Chaitophorus; species Chaitophorus viminalis. The sequence goes on along the minus strand of JAIPRK010001294.1, from coordinate 17,404 downwards.
TTAATGAACCGGGCTTTTCGTAATATTACAACATAGTTATTTTCCCATCACAATACTATTATGCCCATCACTACAAAAATTTAAATTTACTTCACAATATTGAGCATTATATATTTAAATTAGGTTAGGATAGTTTGGTCTGTGTAAATATTTACATTACTTAAGTCATAAATAAATTATTAATATTATCAAGTTTCACTGTTATTTGGAACGTACCTATATTAAATTTTATTATAAAAAAAAACAACACTATTATTCTTCTTCTTCGCCTTTGCCTTTCTTCCAATTATTTGGGGTCAGCCAACTTTGCCCTAAAGCTTTACTTCTTTCAATTTTCCAAATTTCCCACATGCCAACAGCGCCCTTATATCATTCTTAATCGTACCAACTATCTCTTTTTTAGTCTTCCTTTTTTTCTTTTCCCTTCAAACTTCATTTTCATAATCACTCTTACTGTTTTTGTTTCCTCTCGCTTTATCAAGTGCCCAAACCATCTATCCTAACACTATTATTGTTATGAAAAATATTTTTTTTTCCAAAAATTATATTTTAGATGTATTAAACACAATGACATAATTTCAAAAAATATATGATTCATATAAAATATAAATATTTGACATTTTTTTTTTTCGTACATAACAATAACACAAGACACAAGTAGACATATAAAATAGATACATGTTAAATACTTGTACATTATATTATTACCATGGTGTAAAATTCCAAATAATTTCAATGTCTTACTGCAGTTATGTGGTATGACGTGATAATATGACTCATGGTAATCATTATTTATAAGATGGTTGGTTTGTGTTAGTTTTTTTGTGTCTGTTTCTGTTTGAAAGGTTACGGAAATAATTTTTAAATTTTCCAGTTATTCTCTTGAATTTCGATGGTTTTTTATATGTTGGAGGCATTAGAGGTAGTCTTTTCATCTTGTAAGCCTTAAGCCCAAAAGGACCTATAGCGATTACGTACAAAGTGTCGCCTAACTCGAAAGACCATTGTTTGAATTTTACTAAACTTCGCAACCGATTCAACACTCTTTTTATGCTTTTTGGTGTCAAAATCTTTATAGGTATAACAACCGCTCGTACTCCAAATGAATGGGCTACATCATCGGAGAGTTTTATAGCTCTCCAAGCTAAGAGTTTTGCAATCGAAGGAGGACATTTGACGATTGTCTCGCCAATTTTCATGCCCAATTCAAGACGATTTTCAACATCGTCTGGATCCAATGTTGGTGATTTACTCTCGCCATCATCCTGTAAAAATAACAATGTTTTGCAATTCGTATTTAGATATAATAATTAATCAATTAGAAATACACAAAATAGTCAACAATCACATTTTATATAATAAACATGATTCTGTATATCACTGTGTTATTAAAATTTTTGTGATTTGTTAATTTAACTTAGTTGGCAAGTAAAATATATTTAGTTTTAAATGCACTTTTAATTTGTAATATTCATCCAGTAGAACTTTCATAAGTACTTAAATTAGTAGGTTTGTCAATGATTTAAAATTTTAAATGATACAGTTTAAATTCAATTAAATTCAATTATATATTATTTTAACTTATTATCAATGAAACGGATAACAAAAAGAGAAAAGAAAATCCACCTTCTTCGTAAGTAAATCGTTACACGTACTCATTAGCACGAAAGACAAAACTAAAGCATGACGTTTCTTTCCAAAACTCCAACATTAATAATTATTTCACTTATATTATTATAACGTCATAATATCAGTATTATATAGTTCAAAACATTTCAGTAATTATTTGTCATTATAATAATGATTAACCATGATGAACTTATAACGTCATGTAAATTACACGTCTGTGTTTGGATAATCTACTAAAGACACGTTCGTTTGTAAATTGATAAACGTATGGACAATAAAATTACACTGAACATGTGTGTACTGTGTCATTAAAATATATTATATAAATTCTTATATTTATATAAATGATATAGTATGTTATAACGGAATTCCGATTGTTTTGCTGTAAAAATTACGCATGTGCACGTTATTATTTTTACAATTGCGTAACTGACTACCTTTATGTTTAATAATTAATAATATAATGGTTTCGTTTTTTTTCGATTTAGATCAGTATAATATAATACCTGTAATTGAATATGAATTAAAGTGTATTAACTGTTTATACTACCGTATCATTGTTAATTATGCTTCCTAAAAGACCTACGCGTAATTTCTAGTAGCCCTCAAAGATATAATATCAAGCAAACTAATTTTTAATTTTATACTCCAGACTTGCCACTTCGTATTACATCATAATATAATACTCCATCAACAAATCATCATAGTTGCTTAAATTAATTATATATAGCAGCTACGACAGCGGTGTAACTAATACCTGCAAGTTATTCGCAACAAGTTAAAATCGTTCCTTCGCAACGATTATATGCGTTGTTTGTGCATTCTACCTCAATTTATCCGCTAGATGGAGATAATGTAGCTTTAAAGTTCTCCGTTGATATATTTTTTTCTTAAATATTTCGCAAAATACTAAAAAACCCTCCCAAAAAAAAAAAAACAAAAATAAGTTGAATTTTTAAGGAAAATATCCTTTTGGTTGGGATCCACTACAGTAAAAATGTTTGTTTTGGTTTTATTTTCGTACCTTAAATAGATAACTTTTGATAAACCTTCATTTTGGGTTTTGGGTACTATTATTATAGAACATGAAAAATCTGTACAAATAAGTCATAGAAACAAATTTTAGCAAACGATATCTTATAATAATACGATGAACCGAAAAACAAGTTGTATGAGGAAAAAGTATTACCTATTTAGGTATATTTGTAAATGTAACTTCTTTGTTGATAATATATTATTATACTAATAAAATAGTATAAAATAAAATAGCATAATATCAGGTAACAATACAATAACATGTAAATGATAGCTTTAAAAATACCAATATGAATTTTTCTAATATTTTTTTCCTTTTTAGGGTAAATACAAAAATCACTCTCGTTATGTATAATAATATATTATTTTCTAATTTGATTAAAATATTTTGAGTTAAGCGAGTAACGAATTTTTATTGATTATTTTATTTTAATTTTTTTTATAAGGCAAATCATTTTTGAATAAGGGCATCAGACATCTTACGCGGGATAAGATAGCTGTGTTTAAACGCAAATACACAGGTTTGAAGCCAACCACCAGTGATTTCACTATTCCAGTGGGATGACCACTTTGAAATATGTTATCGTCACCATCACTTTTTCCTAATATTGAACTTCGAAGGATAAATGTTAAGATATGATAGCACTAATGTTGAATTGTCGTTATCAAAAAATGACTCTTGAAAAATAAAATCTCTTCAAATTTTTAAATAAATGGAGTTATATTTATATTTACTAATTTTATCACTATACGAGTATATAGAGTTAAGAATATATTTTGTGAATATTTATGTGATCAAGCAAATAAAGGCATAAAAAGCATAAAAAAGGAATGAAATAAATGAGATGAATAATTAGAAACCAATTTATTTATATTCACCATACAACTTACAAAAAGTTAAAAGTTATACAAAAATTATACCATTTTCATAAAATACGTTTAAATAATATAAATCTTAATGAAACATTAAGTACGATATAATATTATTTCAAAACTATTATATAACCCATAATAAATCTGTCTATGCCATTTTTTCTACTGGTGGTGTATTATGAAAACCTCTCCTCATCTTTCGATAACGATATTTACGACTTAGTTTCAAATGTTTCTTCTTAATTTCATACTTTCTTATCAGATCTTTAATTTGATTTTGTAAGTATTCAGGAGTAATTTTTTTCAATGGCACCTTAGCAAGGCGCCAAGCGAGTTTAAGGACGATTTTCGAGGGAATTTTGATCATTTTCCAACCAAGTTTTACTGGCAATTTGATACATTTCCAAACGATTTTAGTACCTATTTTAACGGGAATCCTAATAGTCTGATAGACTATTTCTACGGCAGTTTCTAATCCTTTTTCTATTGTTTTTTCCACAATTTTGCGACATTGAACTTTATTGTCCTTAAAAATGAAAAATATATTACTACAATACAAATGTATGTACATATTGGTAAGTAGTTAAGTAGATATGTATAATAAACAAGTTCATAACCTAATAAACACATTTGGTTTACGTAACGTACCTAGTAACATATTTTGTAAACATAAAAGTATTAAATATATATATATATATAACATATTATTATAGTATAGTTTAAGTACCTATCAGCTGTTTCCAAGATAATAGTGATTATCTCAGTATTTTTTTTGGATAGTAAGGAGGGGAATTTAAAATTTAAAATTGTTTATAAGGAAAATATGCAGACCGCTTCTCGTTTTACTTTTGGGTACTTACGAATAGATTATTCCACTCCAAATATCTTGACCTTTTAAAGTATAACAATTAACTTTAAAGAAGTACAACCATATTAATAAATTAAAAAGTCAATCCATATCACAGTTAGGTTATAGATTTTACCTTTTGGCTTATGATCACGTACTAACTAAAAATATTAACATAATAAATAATATTTCCATTGGACTAATACAAATTATTAAAAATAAATAAACTTCAATATTTTTCATTACATTTTATTTTGTACTCTAATTTTACACGGAAGAAGATTATAATTTATAATTAATGGTAAGAATTGGAATTCATGTCATGATTTATTTTGAATAAAGCAATGTTGATATTGTGTCATTTTAAGATGATTTAATATTAAAAAAAAGCTACGAACAGCATGCGTTTACAAACTGGTGGCATACGGAAAGGTTACAAAAATACTCAAGGGTAAGGCAGGGATTATTCTAAGGATTTTTATCTACTGCCCAAACACATTGAAAAATTTGTTTTATGAATTGTTTTTGGATTATAATACTTAGCCCCTTCCCAAATAAATTGTATATTGATATTTTAGAATTTTGACCATAGCATGGTAAAATATTTAAAAAAATACGGATCTTTTCCGTTATACGTATACCACTAGTTAAATTAATTATTAAAATACAAAATATTAAGCATAAAAGTAATAATATATGTTTGCTGTATTATGTATTATTTTATAATACGTATAACTAGGGGTATTATTTTTATAGGCGTGTTCAGACTTTGGTGGCCCAAGGGGTACAGCAAATTTTTAAATTATGAGACCTATTTTAGATTCTGAACGGAGTGATAAATGTATTGATTCTATAATGATGTGTTTTTTTTTGTGTCTGTATACAGCATAACTAGTCAAAATAATGCTTCAATTTCAAACTTTGAGTATGGTTTCCAATGGCAAAATGAATATCTTTGGTGCATTATAGAGGTCAAAAGTAAACATTTCCCAACAGTTTTCAAAAAAATCGAGAAAAACAAAAAAAAAGTGACGGAAAAACGGGAATTTTTACGCAAAACCCCTCTAAAATGTTACCTATGGGTGCCCATGTTGGAGGCATAGTCTGCCAGGGGGCCAGTGTCCACCTGGCCCCTCCCGTAAACATGCCTATGATTATTTTTAAAGTCACTCCTCCACCACCAGCACCCACGAGCCGCCACTGATGATGAATATAAATTTATTTTACTTATAATTTGAAAAAGTTTCAATCAAACGTTTTTATGAATGCTTATATTTTTATAAGCATTACTTTTAAAAATAAAAGATAAGAATAGGTTTAAAATTAGACTATAAATAGAGCCTAAAACTACTAAAGTATTATTTATTAATAATAATAACAATTTATGAAAAATAATAAAATAATTATTCACACGTACCAATCGCGATGTAACCACTCTGCAAATAAGATTTTTGGAAATAGCTACACGCCATACACAATACACTCATGAAAGAGTGGAACGTTAGAGTTTATGACGTAAGTTTTAGATATAATAATGAAATTAGGTGCATATTTTTCCTTTTTCGTTCTCTATATTTTATAGAATTTACTAAGAACCAAAGATAAAATTTGTGGTTATTCTTATCCGTGCGATTTAATGCACAATAGTCTAAGTGGTCGCCATAAATTTAGCCGATAATATAGATAGTACGTAATCGTAATTATTCGTATTTCTATTTCACATAAATTAATCAATCATCCAAGTAGCAAATATTATAAACTTCCATGATTATTAATTATTAGGTTTAGATACTAGGTTGGGTTTATAAATTACACACATTTCAAATACTCAGTAGAAATGATTTCACTGTATAAGAAAGAATTATATTATGTAAAGAGCCCATATTCATAAAATCAACTTCCTATTTGATTTTTCCTACTACCCAATTTGGGTCGTACTGCCCGTTTGAATAAGGCCTAGGGTGAGGTAAAATCAAAATCTACATTGAGTAAAAAATTGGTTTTATTTCTAATATGACTTTTGTTTTTAATTATTTATTTATGATCCATTATAGTATTTACAATAATTGTGATCAATTATTCTATTAAATATTATTATTAACTAATAATTTCAAAAACTTACTTGAATTAAGCAAAAAACTAACATCGACAGCAATAGAATCTTGGTGGTTTTCATTTTTAAAAAGCATTAAATTGATTTAATATATTATTATTAGGTATGTAAAATTGAACTTTAAATATATTATCAGATACAATGATCATCAATATAAAAAGAGAAAAACATGAAGCTATTTAGAACATGAATGTCAAGTTATTATTAATACGTACATACATACATACACATACACACACGCACACACACACGAACATGCAGATACACTCACATCAGTTTATATTATTGTTGTATGACAATTTAAACAATAGAACACAATATCAGGAGAACATTTGCGACAACTCTGTTAGTAATTATATAAATACATGGTAAGGTGAAAAGAATTATAACTCTTTTATAGCGTAATGGCTATTGAATCCAGTTATTAGGTACCTATTGCTTTTCTAAGCCCAACTGTCCAAGTACAGGTCATACGCATTTCCATGTCTAAAATAATCATAATATTATGAATATAAGTATAAAATGAAAGTTTTCTGACAATAATGGCGTCAATATATGGTGATAAAATTAACATTCGGTATAGTCATCTTTATTCAATCATTTTCCGGATTTATTTATTTATATTTATTTTATTCTTTTATACATTCTTCATTATGATTTAGTTATAACTTAAAAATAGCTATTTTATTTTTGTATTTTTAACTCAGATATCTATCTTTTTTTCTTTTTTTCACAAATTTAGAAACCCTGTGTATTGAAATATCTATTTCCATAAATGTGATAATGTTCGACTGTTTTCGATTGTATTTAGTAGTAAATCATAAAAAAAGAACGGATAGGCCTCGCTCTGGTGTACAGTTGGGGGTGGAGTGCACTTCGTTTATAGGATAGGTCATTATTACAATGGATTTGTTAAATTTGAATGCAATGATAGATATCATTGTATACAAATAACGATTTTTAATGGAGTTAATATATTTGTCTAAAATGTGTATATAATAATATAGTATTTTATATTTAAATTGAATTATAATGCAATTTCGTAAAAATTTAAATTTAAAACAGTCATAAAATTTTTCCTCTTAAGTCTGGTTAAATATTTTTTATATAATTTTGAAGATAAACTTATGGACAACCTAGTTTTAAATTTTTAATCTTAAGTATAAACAGAAAAAATTTTATGAATTTTCAACTACAAAATAACTTGCAAATTATCGCGATTTTAACATATTTTATACAAATTTGACCTATATGGGCTTATAAAAAAAAATTGAATGAGACGATCTCTGATATTTTTTAGATACGATTAGTTTCAATCAATATATACCTTGTATTAAATTTTCGAGAGTTTTCGGCCAGCCAATTAAATTTTATAGGTGTTTAAAAAAAAAAAAAATTTACAAAAATCGAAAATTTAAATTGTCTATAAATAAGTCAAAATATGTCAAAATAGTTTGAAAACTTAACCATGTATATAAAACACCAATATAAAGATTTGGTGAAAATTTCAAGTAATTGCGGTTTTTCGTTTTTGAGCTAGAGCATTTTAAAAAAATGTAGTTTGTAAAAACGTGATTTTGAGTAAAATTTCCCGTTTTTTCGTATTTTTTTTAAAGTTTTATTCAATTTTTGCAAAAAGGATTAAAAAAGTTGGATTTTTGACTCGGCCAAGTACCATCTACATACACTTTTCTTTCAGAAAAGTTGCTTTATAAGTAAATCTAAGCATTTTTACAGCAAAAAAAGTTGTCGTCAGACACAAAAAAAAAAAACACTTCATTGTAAAATCAATAGATTCCATCACTCCGTTCAGAATCTAAAAAAAACACACATCATTGTAAAATCAATAGATTCCATCACTCCGTTCAGAATCTAAAAGTGTATATAAAAATTAATATAAACCGGTTAAACAACTTGCATAAATAATCTGTAATCACAGCCCCAGATATTCTTCCAACATCCACGATAAGTTATGGTTATCATAGCCGTATTGTTGATAGGGAATAGAGGTGACACACTAACAATTTTTAAAATTATTTTATATGATTCGGAAAAATCTAAAAAAATTGTAATTAAGTTTCGATCCAAATAAGAAATAACATATTTAGCCACATGTATATAATCCATAAGTAAATAAAATTATGCAATATGCTTTTGTTACATTCTGAGCAGCTTTTGCATCAATGAAATAAAATTACATATTACTAATAATACTATAGATATTGAATATTCGATTAGAAATGGTTGATCTCTTACAAAATTTGTACAAGTACTTTTACAAAACTGATGTTATTCATTGTATTTGGTCACATTGTATTTTATGGTCTTATTGTTATTATACTAGAAAAATGTTTATGACCAAGTAAACGATGCTATAGATTACCGGGTGTTCATAATAACTATATTATAATATGATTATACCATATGGAAACAGACAAGCAGCTTATCCGTAAATTTAAAGAGGCATGCTGATATTATATTTTTGTTGAAGTATGGGAAGTATAAATACTATTTTAATACTCATGGAATTCCGTATAAAATGAACTTAACATGTAAATTAGAACTTTTAAGTTATCTGGCTTCTAAGGATGGAGTATATGGAGTGTATGATAAATTGATAAATAATTATACAAATATACACGTGCTCTAGTCTTAGGTATTAATTACTGCTCGAGCTTATTTTTGATTAACTCGGAAGACGAATAAAATGTATAGATCATGGATAATTACCGATTATTAAGCATAACAATAATATTAAACTATGTGATACACCGATACGCATGGTACCTAACTTAAACTACAATATGTTCATAAATTTTCATTAACTACTGTGTTTGCATTGGAAATTAATTTAGCTTATTCTTAACAGTGCGATTTTTATTTTAATCATACAAAGGTTATATACCTAAATAAAACCGATCAGTGTAAAAAAGAACCGGAGAGGCTTCGTTCTGCTATATAGTAAGGGATGGAGTGGACCTCGTTTACACGATAGGTCATTATAATGAATTTGTTAAATTTGAATGCAATAATAGGTATCATTGCATAATGATATTTTTAAAAAAAGAATGACTAAAATAAAATGTCAATCTAAACAACTGGTAAAAATTTTTAGTTTCTGCGACTAATACTTTTTTAATAATAACAAATATTTAAAATCGTTTGAGGATAAATCGTTATTTTATGTAATTTTGTAAAAATTTAAATTTCAGACGTTCATAAAAATGTTTCCATAAAATCCAGTAGACATTTTTTACAGTTATTAGAACAGTAACATATGAATAATCGTGTGTTAAAATTTTGAACCTTAAGTATAAATGCAAAAAATGATCTAAATTTTTAACAACAAAATTACTTGCAAATTATCACGACTTTAACAAATTTTATACAAATTTGAACTTTATAGGCTTGTAAAAATTTATATATAAAATGTCAAGTATTTTTGGTTTTTTGTTTTTAAGTTAGAGCATTCCAAAAAAATGTAATTTGTCAAAACGTGGTTTTTCTTAAAATCCTTATCGTTTTTTTGACGCGTGTAAAAAGTATTGAAAAATTTTGATTTTTGGCACCATTTAAATTCACTTTCCTTTTAGGAAAGTTGCTATTTGAAGAAACTGAAGTATTTTTACCACCCCAAAAAGTGATGACAGACACAAAAATAAATAAGGAAAAAAAATGTCAAAAAAACAAACATTGTAAAACCAATAGATTGCATCACTCCGTTCATAATCTTAAAGTGCATGCAGTATATACTTAACTAATATAAAGTTTGAATATTTTATAATTATTGCGATGAAGTTATTCCAGTTTTAATGCGAAAAATTAAGAACACCATGTATTATACAATATTATATCTTTTAATTAGTAAACAATAAATAAATCTTAAATTTCAGATTTATCAATAAACAACCTATAAGTCGTGTACCATATCATGTTAATAATTTCTTATAGTTCAAGTTGTAAACGTATTATGTCCGTAATGTCTATTCAGCCCTTCAGGTAATACCAATTTACTGAAACACATAATAATTAATTGATGAATATTAAATGTTTAAATAAATAAATTATACATACTTAAAACATTGACGTCGAATAATATTAGTATGAAATATGAAAATTATTATAAATATTAGGTACATATCAATAAATAATGGCTTTATACAAATAATCTATTCCTCAATTTATATAAAACTTAATTATTACGACAGTACCACATTATATAACTAATTCAAATTAACCAATTATAAATAATCTATGCATTCAAGAAAATTAATGATTAAATACAAAATTATGTAAATGTCAAATTTTATTAAACATTGTAGAATCTGGTAAATATTTAGACATAGAAATGTACAATAATCGTAAATGGTAATAAATTGTATAATCAATTTAAACCGACAACAATACAACTAAAAAAAAATAGTATATACTTTCAAAAATGAAACAAATATACTAGAAGTCAAGAAAATTATAATTGTATATCAATCACTAGTAGAATCAATAATTATTAATTAACTATATGGACATAAAGTATCACTATTTGGGGATGTGCCTACGATACAACATCAAATACTGATACCATATGTTCATATAGTTAATTAATGATTCTGTATTACAGAAAATCCTTACAAACATTTAAAATGTACAATAAATGGAAAAAATATTCAACAAAGTATCCGTAATTTAAACTATTGAAAATAACATAATCTCTAGTACAGAACAATATGGTCATAATACAAGAAAATTGTCAATTTTGTAATATAGCTATACCATTGATACAAATAAAGCTAATTCAAACTATTTATTTTTTAATGGGATAAAAATGTATAATGTGCTACTATTAGATATTACACATTAATTAATCCTTTAATAAAAACTATTTGGTTACAAAAAGAACGAAGTATAAATAATTAAATAAAACAAAGAATTGTTAATGGTTAATACTTGCAAGTGTAAATAAAAAAATAAAAATTAATAAATAAATGATATATAATATAAATTAAAAAGATAAATACTTAGCCTTGAGCATGATTAAAAGTGTATATTACGATAAAAGCGTTAATACTTCGGAGCAATCCTTGTGGTAAAAATTGTGTAAAAAGATACAATAAATAAAAATAAAGAATAGATGATAGCACTTAAGAAATAATCTTTCAAAAATCAACTCCCCAGGGAGTCAGAAAAGGTAAAAATAGAAAAGGACATAGCCGGAACTACTAATGCTATGAATTTATATTCATAGAGTTCGTATAGACTCGTAAGTCGTTTTATGATGTATAGAATCAGTAACTACTATACTATGTTACAACGTGATTAAATGTTCCATGCAAAAATGGGTATTTCAGCAAAAAGCCATAACGACCATACCGATTAATTTGAAATTTCAAAGGAATTTCTGTATAACTATATACAAGCGCAATAGAATTGTTGAACAACTTATAGTTTAAGGATTGAAATATTTTTAAGATGGATTTATACATTTTTTTTATTTGTTTACCTATCGGCATAAAAATTATCAGCAAAAATGACCATCCATTAAAAACTATATCTCGGCCAAAACTGTTCCGTACAAAGCCGAATAATTCAGCTAGTCTAATAATAAAAATCGTTCATACATTCAAAAATATTAAGTCCTTTTATAAGTTATATAATATGTAAAAGTTTTAGAAATTAATATATAAATATGAGTATAAGCCAGAAGTACATTATTGTTTTTCAATAATGAAAATTAAATAATCAACCGAACGAAAATGAATCGGAATTTCAGATCCGGTATTAAATTTGACTTTGTTAATCGAATATTGTATACTGCAGTTCGGTTCCATAAGCAGTTATAGTCTGAAGTGAGATTTTTCTTTATTGTGTGCTTCGCAACTTTAGACGATAAATTATTATAAAGGCTCTCTTTGGACCGATAATAAGCTTATTAGGTGGTAAGCTTTGTACTGTACGCGCGTTTCGAAATTAGTTTTGTTATTGACTATATTTATTGATCTTTTGAATGTTTTTCGCGTTTATCACGAAACCGGAAACAGACATTTGGGCATATACTCGTATAATCCGATCCTATAAATTTCGTCTATCTATAGTGCCCTCATATCCACGCCCATAGTATTTTTCGCACTAAATACCCAAACAGCTGACATTCGTTCACACAATATACGACAACAACAATACACCGCTTGGTGTACTTGTATGCGAAGAGCGTCGAGAAAATTAGAAATTAGTTGAAATATCCTATTTAAATCAAGTATAGTTACGCGCACTCAGTAAAATACACAAAATAACGAACTTTTATAATGGAAAACCATGTGCTATTCAGTATTCCGGTAACGTTTTGCACAATATATAATACGTACACATAAAATTATGTCACGATGCACTTGTGCCAACGGTGTTTCTGGTGTTGGAATTGGATGATGTGGCCAGGTTCACCAACACATTTTTCATTGCTATCATATAATTCCACAAATACGTAATTGGTTCAGTGACGAGCCATTTCAAGTGTTTTAGCAAAACACAGCTGTTGACGGTTTTTAACGATCCTTGGGCGGTTGTGATCTGTTGCTTGTCACTATTTTCAATCTTATATGAAACAAAATAAATCACGAATAAAAATAAAATAAAGATCAATAGGTATTATTAATGTATTGCCAATAGGTGTTTCGAATCATCAATAATTGTAGTAATGATATTCATTAATACAACGGAACTTTTATACTCTAAAAGTCTAAAATATTGATAAATTTGGTAACTTCACTATTATCCAGGTGGAATATGTGAAATTCTAGAGTTACCAATTGAAAATAATTTATGCGCGAAATTACAATAATTACATACATGACAAAAAAAAGAAGAAAAAAATTAAGCGCTGTACAATTAAATTGTTTTGTTTTAAATTTCACTATAACTAATTCATTCTAGTTTGTTTATTGTAGGTACGAAAATAATAAATTACCGTGGCAGATGTTTTCGCCATACTTGGGTCATTGGTACTGACTGCACTAGTTTGGCTCGCATTCGGAGTAGTTGTTTCAGTGTCTGGACATGTTATAAACTGTAAGCGGAATACGTAAAACCATAAATGCTTTATTTATCATTTATGGCTTAGAAGTGTCTATTTCTTGTTATTAATAGTTGCTTTCAAAGTAGAATATTTTCACTTATAGACTAGCTATATAAATAAATCTGAATAAAGAGGATATAAATATATAATCAATAAAATATACAGTTCTAACTACATGGGCATCCCTAAACAGTTTTTAAGGGAGGGGAGAGAGCGAATAAGTAGGTACAGTTAATTATAGGAAAAATCAAATTTTTTGTGTATTCTGTTAATCTATACTTTGCCTAATTTGGCTTCTTAGCCTAGTTTTTAATCGAAAAAGCAAGCAAGCAATTATGTGACATAAAAATAATAAGTATCATTATTCATTATTTAAACATTATCCAAATACATCAAACATAATTTAAAAACTTGAATAATTTGGCTCGCATTAGGAGTAGTTGTTTCAGTATCTGGACATGTTAAAAACTGTAAGCGGAATACGTAAAACTATAAATATAAATCACTAAGACAAATTTATAGTGCACCGTCATGGTGGTTTACAATCGATGATAGTTTGACAAACAAACGAATCGCTACTGTAGTGCACTCAAGTGCATTTAATAATTTAAAAATGCATTATACTAAATTTATCCGATTCACCAGAATTATATAGTTATTGCCATAGTTATTGATATTGGACCTAGTATATTCTCGTCCAGAGAAACGATTTCGGATTCGCCAAGTAATTTGACATTTTGTATTCAGGCGCTGGAACCGGACGATCGTTGAGCACAGTAATTGATTGATATTATACGACAAACTGCAAGCCTCCAATTCATGAGAATGTGGACATTCATATACAAAAAGTTAAATCGGCCATATTTCAACATAACAATATTTATTTATTCATTATTAACACATTGTCGCGATCGGAATTTGGAATAACTTGATTTATCACATGACGCTGAGATGAGAAACTATACGTGTTATCACTCAAATAAGTCATGTACTTTTCCTAAAAGACATATTTACGACGTAAACACGTCATCGTATAAGCGGATAATAATTATCGTGTCAAAATAAAATTATATTAGCGAATAACTATATTGTGCAACAACAAGTTAAAATATTGCGTTTCGTAAAAATGCATAAATTATATGTTTAAAATCTCATAAACTCACTCGAAACAAAGAACATAACATGATCAGTGACAAAGACATCTTCCACGTGAAAATCATTCTGATGACAGACTTGCACCTTCGACGCACTACGTTATGTTCAATAGTGGGACGATTATTATAACATTATACAGTTGCAAAACGCCCAATGGATTTTTTCTACCAAAAAAAAAAAATTAAATGGAAGAAAACAATTACACTTAAATATTATACCAGGCATTTATAAATATATTGTACAATTATGACACAAACTAATGTCACGAACGCATAATATTATACACACCTACACAGCTACACCATAATATCAGAAATAAAAGACATGATCATTGTCGGTATAAAAACTCCTAGTGATATACTGATATTATAATTCATGTTTAAATTTGTTCTAAAAAATATACCTACAAAAAATTTCTACCGAACTTAAAGGAAAAAAATTTGTGACCGTTTAAAATTCAAAATTTTACGAAATTGCTTAAAATAACGATTTATACTCAAACGATTTTAAAAATTTGTTATTATTCGAAAAGTATAAGTCACAGAAACTCGAAATTTTTGGTAGTTTTTAATAATGGAATTTTCTTTAAGTCATATTTATTTAAAAATATTAATATCATACTCATTTTTAAGCTACTTAGAGGCATTTGAAATATTAGATTTTTTCAATTTTTTCTTTTATAATTGTTGTTCATAGATATATTTCGCTTCAACAAAACACTAAAAAATTTAAAAGAAGATTCTATAGAGGTTGTAACACTTGTCATTTCAAAATTATTCAAATTCATAGGCCTAATTATTTTTTATAAGCGTTTGAAAAGCAAATATTGACATTATATTTCAATTTAAATATAACATAATATATAACAATATACCTATTTTAGATCAACGTATCATCTCCGTTCAGAATCGTAACAAATTTAACAAATCCATTGTAATGACATATGAACGAGGTGCACTCCACCCCCAACTGTATAGCAGAGCGAAGCCCATCCGGTTCTTTTTTTTTTACTCATCATAAAAACAAATTTTTACCTTAAGCCTTAGTTATCCTGGATGTCTATCACCACGGACTTAAAATGTCGAATGTAGCTCACTTGTTTGAAAAGGTTGGCGATCTCTGTGTCAAGGGATAACATCCAGCACATTTGTCGCTGGAACACTGTTGAAGCTTTCGCTGGCACATACACAATTATAATTCATGTAAAATACTTGAAAACTCATTATGTATGGAGTAAAATACGTATATTCTTTGAACGTATCAGGCGTATTAAGAGTATTTTCTTCTGATGCGTATGTCATTTTGCCACAGAACATTATCATTGCTATTATGAATGATACGTATATTAGAAATATCAATTTTGATGTTGCTATTTCATTTTTTTTCAAAATGCTCTGATGTTTAAAGTTTTAGAATGGAATATGAAATGGTCGCAATAATATTTCACCATAAAAAACAACGATTGTAAAATAATTCAACAGCATTTTGAAAATTCATAAAAGTCCTAATAATTTTAAATTATCATATTATTTATTGCATACCAGTATACAATGCTTTTCCTGTTATAGGGATTTGAAAAAAAAAAAACGATATATTTATATCTGAAAATATTTATTTATATTTGTACAACTGTTACAAATTGAAAAATTATATAAAAGTGTACTTTGTCGTAAATAGGGCTTAAAAGCAAAATGATTTGTTTCAATTTCGATTCAAGATACTTATTGGATTTATTTTTTCTGATTTGGATATTGATTTTAAAATTTAAGATACCATTTTATATTTTATCGATTTCAATTATTACCTACAGTTTAGATCAGTGGTTCTTAACGGGGATGGTACCACCCCCTTGGGGGCATTTCGGTATCTCCGAGGGGTGATAGTTTTGAAGGGGGCGTTAGAGGGGGCAGTAGGTTTTTCAAACTCAGACATTAAAAATAATATTTATAAGAAGAAAATTTGATTTTGCATGAGGGAGGGCATTTATGTAAGTTAGCAGTTACTTATTACGATAAAAGGGGCGCTGAACTAAAAAAGGTCTTAACCACTAGTTTAGACCAGTAGTTCTCAACCTTTTTTGTACGACGACACGTTAATTTAGATCCATAAAAAAGGCGACACAATTAAACATTTTTATGGATTTTTGAAAAAGGAAAAATTACAGATCTATGTAAATTAATACATTTAGGTTCATGTTAGCATTTTCTTAAAAAAAAAAAAAATTCTTAATTTACTGAATTAAAATATGATCGATTTAAAGTAGGTATTTAAAAACGGGTGGGCCTTGCTTTGCTGTACAGTTGGGGGTGGAGTGTACCTCGTTCATAGGATAGGTCATTATTACAATGGATTTGTTAAATTTGAATGCAATGATAGATATAATTGTATACGAATAACGGTTCTGAACGGAGTTAATATGTTTGTCTAAAATGTGTATATAATAATATAGTATTTTATATTTAAATTGAATTATAATGCAATTTCATAAAAATTTCAATTTCAATAAAATTTTTCCTTTTAAGTCTGGTAGAATTTTTTTTGTATATTTTTGAAGATAAGCTTATGGACAACCTAGTTTTAAATTTTTAATCTTAAGTATAAACAGAAAAAATTTTATGAATTTTCAACTACAAAATAACTTGCAAATTATCGCGATTTTAACATATTTTATACAAATTTGACCTAT